>CM056056.1:169369006-169671506 GCA_029574335.1 Rana kukunoris | reverse complement strand
CTTGGAGAGCACTGGAAGCTCCTTGTCTATTTCCCCTACTCCCCCCCTTTCCTCTCCACCAGTAGCATGACACAGGTGGATTCAAACTTCTCATCAGTAAACTGTTTTTGGGAGGGGCTGATGAAATTCCCCCCTCCCTTCTCACAGCTAATCCAAATAGACATACATCCCATAATAAGTTGCTCGTAAGGCAGACACAAACAATAAAACAATGGGATACAAGCACTTAATAAACACACACCAACCCCCACCCCACCTCAAACTATCTAGCAATGGTCTGTGAAATACTCTTACTAAAGTCTAGCAGTCTTAAAAGGTGAAGGATATTGCTCACAAATATTAATGTCCCAAGTGAAAAGAGCCCCTTCACTTCTTCAGCACAAACCTCACACATACACACACACAGGACAAGTGTGTCAAAAGGAAATGCTAAGTCCGGTGTGGTTGTACAGTGAGTTGGGCTAGGCAGACCCAACTGGATTTATCGGTCACCCTGTGCCCCTAATAGACACAGGGTAACTTACACATAGGAGGGGCCGGTGAAGCGGAACAAGGAGCTTCCAGTGCTCTCCAAGTTACGCTGGGTTCCACAAGCCCCCCCCCCCCTCCCAAAGTGACTTCCTAGCATTAACCAGAGTGGATAGGACTGGACCTGAGAGTCCACATTTTCTCAGATAATGGGTCTCAACAGCCAAACCATCAAACATCAAACTTAGACTTTGTAAGGCAGGATGGAATATTGGACCCTGTGATAGTAGGTCCGAGCGTAGTGGGAGAACCCAAGGTCTTCCTCCTGCCATCCTTATGATTTCTGTGTACCAGAGTCTCCTGGGCCAACCTGGGGCGACCAAAATCACTGGCTTTCTTTTCCTCTTTGAAGATATCGTGGGAGAAGCCTATAACACCCTTAAATGAAACTGGACGTAAGGGACAGCCTTGAATGAGGCTACCATCTTTCCCAATAACTTCATGCATAGATGGATGGAAGGCCTTTTGCCCTTATCACTTGGACCAAGTCTCCTATGGCTTTTGCCTTTGGCTCGGGAAATAATACCTTGCTTTAGGATGCCTAGGTACTCCAAATACTCCACTGTGCTATACACATTGTGGCCCAAGTGTGCAGCTGACTGATCTATGATCAACAGATCATCCAGATAGGCTGTTACTGCTATGCCCTGTGCCCTCAGCCTTGCCAGGGCCGGGGGAAGTATTTTCGTGAACACTCAAGGTGCCGTAGCCAGCCCGAAAAGGAAGGGTCACAAACTGAAAGTGGTGCTGATCCACCGCAAACCTTAGAAATTTTTGGTAAGAGGAATATTGGCACATGTAGATATGCATCTTTGTTGTCTATTGATGCCAGGAATTATCCTCCCTGAAGGGTGGAGACAACTGAATGGACAGACTCCATGCGAAAGGAACGGATGTTCAGAAACTGATTTAGGCTTTTCAGATCTAGAATAGGTCTGACATCCACATTTGGTTTTGGAACCGTGAAAAGGTTTGAGTAAAAACCTGATCCCTGGTCCTCTGGGGCCAACTCTATGGGACAACAGATGTTCCAGGGCCAAAAACAAAGGCCTTATTTTTCCTGTATCTTTGGCAATTCTTGATCATAGAAAACAGGGTGGCGGACGTTCTCTGAATTCGAGCTTGTAGCCTGAGGACACCGTGTAGATGACCCACTTGTCCTGAACTTCCTCCCACCAGGCATTTCCAAATTGCAGCAGCCTTCCCCCCACTCAGCTGAGCCTGGGCGTCCTTTCATAGGGAAGTTTTGGGGGTGTGCTTGGAAGATTTCAAACCCCAAGTCCTTTTTTGCTCTTGGGCTTGGCTTTTCCCCTAGTGCTGGGGAGGCCGTCGCCACTGCCTGGAGAATGAGGTTCTAGGGGCTGGGGAAAGAGAAATGAAGGACGTTTACTCTTCTTTTTAACCGGCAATAGAGTAGACTTTAAAGTGGAAATCTTCAGCGCTAACCAAAGTGAAACTAAATGAAAATAGTGAGGGGTGAATGGTGTGAAAGTGTAAATCTATGAAAATGCTGCTCAAACTGTGTGAGTACAAATCACTGTGTGTGGTTAGAAAAAGGGAATGGATGAGCGCAAAAACAATTACACAGGGAAATCGAAATATTACATAAATGAAAAAGTGCCTTTAGACACAATAAAAATGATGGTGTGTATGTGTAAACCATAAATGCATGAGTGAATAAAACTAGAAACATGCACAAAAAACAATAATAGTGGTCAATCATCAACAGTTAAGAGTGCAAGACTGCAAAAAAATCCTGGTGACTGATTGCTGATGAATCCAATGCAGTGTATCATTCACAGTTCATATAGTAGATCTGGTGGTTCAAGCAGAAGCAATTTTCAAACAAATCTTCCTGGTGGTGGGCTCACAGAGCGCTTACCTTACAGCAAAGAAATGACTGCTTTGAACAGCTGAGTTCTGACCTCTTGGAATCTGTGTGGTTTCTGTGTGGGCATTTGTTGTAGACTGGTGTTGGGCTTCACAAAAATGGAGGCTCCCCGACAGATCAAAGACAGCAATGGGTCAAAACGGAATGAATAAAAAAAAGATCCATGATGAAGTACATCTGAGTAAGACTGAATTAATAAGGGTAAATGCGCTTACATGTAAAAACAAATAAAATAAGAACAACAAGGGATCTGGTATAGCATCCAATCGGACTGGTGGACGGACTCACGTCACTTCCAGTCACGTGGGCTAAGGATTAGCCCACATGACCGGAAGTGACGTGAGTCCGTCCCCCATTTCTTAGTGAAGCCTTCAGGTTTTCATGGGTTCTTACTCAACCTCATACCTGAACCTGTAGAAGACTCTGCCAGTAACTTTTCATGCCACAGTTGCATTAGTACACCAAAGCCTGGATCCCAGAGCACAGACGTCCGCAAAGAGACATTACAAGCAAACCTCGTTTCTTCTTTACACAAGGCCCGGGTACCACCCATCTTAGGCTTTTGATATCGGCCCAAGGTATGGATCCGGTTATAGCTCCTCGGCCTCTGCAGAAGTCCATCAAAAGAGCTTTTTCTTCCTAGCACATATTCAACGTGACCAACCAACTTAGACAATATCAAAAAAACTAGGGTACTCTCCATTTGGGAGGGGTTATATAGGGGAGAAACTCAATTTTAATTGGGTTTACCAGCGTCCAATCACTTGTGGTGACTACATAACCCATTAAGTAATTAAAGCTCTGTGTCCTGTGATGTATGAGCAAGAAATATATATTTTTATACAAGTTATTTCTCACACACAGCATGGGCATACTTGCAATTACACCCCAAAACACATTTTTCTACCTGTCCTGAATATGCCTCACAGCCTGGCCACGTACATACACACGTTTTTGGAAAATGTGTAAAAAATAGATAAAAAAGATTTTGTGTGAGACTTACACAGCCTGTCCACATACAGAGGCCCAACATCCTAGTAGCACTTTCAGGCGTTTTAGGAGCATATATATTTTACATATAATTTCACGGCTATCACACTTTTAAAAGCTCTGGAGCACCAGGACAATGGAATCACAGACAAAATGACCCAATTTTGGAAAGCAAGAACCCCAGCGTATATTCTATGAGGCACAAATTTTTTGAACATGTTATTTTTTTTTCCACAAGTTTTTGAAAGATGTGGAAATAAAATAAAAATATGAGACTTTTACACAGCCTCGCCCAACATCCAAGGAGCATCATCAGGTGTTCTAGGGACATAAATTATCTAATTTCCTGACAACCCATCGCATTTGTGAAGGCCATTCATATTTTTAAACACATAGCAAGTACATACCAATTACACTCCAAAATACATTCTGCTGAGCAAAGGGTAAAAAGAAAGTGGTTTTCGTAGTGTAGTGGTCCAACAGAGAAGAGCATCGGTCCAGGCACCAGGCAGAACGTGGTCATCCAGGCAGGAATACTGTCCATAGTCAGTACAGGCAACAGGCAGAGATACTATGAGCACAGCCAAACCATTGGTCCAGGTAGTAGGTAGGGACATGGTCAGCAGCACCACAGGAATCATCCAGGCAGCAGGCAGGAGTACTGTTCATAGTCGGTGCAGGCAGCAGGCAGAGATATATAGGACTGGCCCAAAACATTGTGCTGCCTGGGTCCAGGAATGAAACGAAGCACCCTCCCAAAAACAAAAAAAAAACAAATCACGCCCATCCAGCAAAGAGATATCCCCAAAAAGTAAAGAGACAGTTCAAAACAGCAGAGACATCCCTATATATATTCAGCAAGAGACATCCCCTTAAGGTCCATACACACAATACGAAAAAGAAAAAAATTCTTCTGACTAATGATCTGCCGATTTTTGGATCGTTAGTATGGTGCTTTTGACAGCCGATTCCAGTTTTTCGTACGACAAAAGCTGTATGTGCAGACTATAAAATTGTTGTCGTACGTGAACTCAACATCAGATTTTCATTTAATTTGTATATGTTTCGTACTGATGGGCTCTCCGACAGGTCCACTGATGGGCTCTCCGACAGGTCCACTGATGGGCTCTCCGACAGGTCCACTGATGGCGGCACTAATGAATTTCACTCCATAACCCTATAGATGTACTGTTGATGAAAGCAAGAATTGGCCTTTCTGTAAAAAATTGAAATGATATGCCCCAGTCAAACAGTGGCAGGAAAATTGGGCTTTGGGTGTTGGTGGTGCCTTCACACCGTAACCCTAGAGGTACTCTTGATGAAAGAATTGGCCTTGTTGTAAAATATATATATATATATATATATATATATATATATATAATGAACCTTCCAAACAGGTGCTGAAAAATTTGTCCTTGGATGTTAATTGTGCCCATGAACCCTAGACCAAAAAATATCTTCAAGATAAAATCAACACCCACAAAGCTAGGCAGCCTAGACAGTCTTGAAGAGATTCCATATCCCAAAAAATAATAATCAGTGACATTGGCATCAGGGGCTTGACAGCTTCTGCTAGTCAAGGAATGATTTATTTTGATAAATGTCAGACGGTAAACAAAGCCTGTGGGCAGATGCACTCTTATCTGTCACATTATCTCCGTCAGCACTGAATGTCAATCGGAAAGCACTGTGCCAGTTAGGAGGAGAATATTATATAATGCAATTTGCTGCTTGTAAAGTTGGACAGCTGAGCTGAGCTATTGCTGGAAAAATGTGTGTGTGTGTGTGTGTAACAGTGTATGTTATTATAATCTTCAGACGTCTTCACTTTGCATGCCTCTGCAGAGCTAAAATAATCTCTGTTCTGTGTGGCTCTTGTCCCCTAGACCAGCTGAAACACTGCATGTCATCTTTTAGCCCGACTCATTGAATAACCCCTTAAATGCTTAGGGGATACTGGTGGTTTATAGGGCAATTCAGCAGAGGAGGTCATGGAAGAGGAGAAGGAGGAGGGGGTGGAGCTGACAAATCTTGCATAATAACCCGACCTTCAGCCTTCCTAGTTGCAGGAAGTTACACAGTGTGCTGTGAACAAAATATAGTGTCCCTGACCCTGCTTTCTGGACCACGTGTCAGCAGTAATGTGGACCTTGCTGCGGACTGCCTTGCCCAACGATGCCACAACATTGCTTTCCACATAATGGTACAAAGCTGGAATGGCCTTACATGCAAAGAAATAGTGACTGCGAACCTGTCATTGTGGTACAGCACATTCTGCAAATTCACGGAAGGGGGAAGAATCCTCCAGATAGAATGACAGGAGTAGAAATGGGTCCATGGTTTGGCCCAAGCATGATTTCCAGCCAAACATTTGTCTGACCGTTCGCCCAGAAGAACACCCTGCAATGCACTGTGCGTTGCACAACCATGCATCACTCTTCCCCCTCCCCCCCATTTCCTGACCTGTGAGGCTGCATGCCCGGATAAGGGTCTGGTATGGATTCTGGGGGGGGCACGCCGTTTGTCTTTATTTTTTTAATAACCGGGTGACGGTAATTGAAACTGTGGACCATTTTAAATGGGATTTTTTTCTCTAGAAATTTCATTTTTGCTTTAGCATGTTTTATGCATGCTACAGATGCGCCACTTTACAGGCACATTAAGAGGACCCCCCAGGCACTATATTAAAAGGAATTTAATTTTTTTTTTCATTGTTATTGTTGCACAATAATAATAATACATTTTTTTTCTTTTATTGATACATATCCCCCAGGGCAGTACCAGGACCCTCATATCCCTTTTATTGACAATTACTAGCATATAAGCCAACAAAATGGGCACTTTTTATTTTTCCTATTTAGCTCCCATAGACTGCAGTGGGGTTCGCCGTTGGGGTTAAAACATATCCCCTGTTTGGGGTAGTTTGGCCCATCCCTACACAGAAGTTGTAAAGCCAGCAATGTGTACAAGCTGGAATTTAGATGCTGGGCATGTGGGTAGCAGGGACCATTTTTATTCTGCTGCAGCAGCTGGGGCAGAGAAATTTGCCTGTAATACTCTACAGCTGGCGGTGTTGCTGACAAACATGCTGCAAAGACATGCGACACCCTTCGCTATACCAGCATCCCTGTCAGAGGAGGCTGCTGAGGGGTCATGAGATATAGCGGGGTAGACCTGAAAGTTGAGGAGAAAAATTGCATCCCTTTCCTTTCAGGTGCTCTTGCCAATGGACTGGATGGTGGGAGGTTAAATGCCTCGTCAAGCATGTAATATCCAAATGGTACTGGTTGATGGCGTTTTTGCCAGGCTTGATCTGTTTGAGGCAAAGTTTGCAACAGTGTGATCGGCTGCACATGTGCTAAAAAAGGCCCAGACAGCTGAGCTGTGGGAAGTGGGTTGGGAGATAACAGCTCCACAATCTGATGGAATAGGGTGGCAACTTTCCATGATGACTGCCTCTGGAGGAAATCCTGCCTCATTGGGGTTGTGCTTCACCCTCACTTTCCCCCTCTACTCCATCCTGCACCAAAATCATGTCAGTGACCTCATCATTATCCCCTCCATCCTCATCACTGGAGCCAACATGACTGCCAATTTGTTGTTTATCAGTGTTCTCCCCTCTCTGTAGGCTCATGTTACTCCCTTCCTCAACCTGAGAATCAGAACCAACATCAGAATCCAGTAATGCCTGTGCATCGTCAAGGAGCAAATGACTGATGCCATGTTCAAATAACTTTACTGACTCCCTCTATGCATGATACAAAGGTTATGGCAAGAGTGGCTGTGGACAAGGAGGCAGAACAAGCCACTCTGACAGCTGCAGTGGACTGCGCATTAGTCTCTGCTTGGGTGATAGAGGATAAAGAGGATGAGAATACAGTATATATATATATATATATATATATATATACTGTATACACACAAACACACACACAAACACATACAGTACCTGCCGCAGAGAATGTGTTTTTAGCACGACGGCATCACGCTGATTCTCGGCGACAGGGTGCCAACATCTCGCTGGACTAGGAAAAGCACATTCCAGCATGTCATAGAAGCGACGGTGGGTTCCAACTTGGATTCCCGCCAATTCTACGCGCAGCGTTTGGTATGAATCATGAGGGGGAACTCCACGCTAAATTTTAAATAAAAATCCGGCATGGGTTCCCCCCCAGGAGCATACCAGGCCCTTAGGTATGGTATGGGTTGTAAGGAGACCCCCCTACGCCGAAAAAACGGCGTGGGGGTCCCCCCACAATCCATACCAGACCTGTATCCAAAGCACGCCGCCCGGCCGGTCAGGAAAGGAGTGGGGATGAGCGTGCGCCCCCCCTCCTGAGCCGTACCAGGTCCGCATGTCCTCAACATTGGGGGTTGGATGCTCTGGGGCAGGGGGGCACACTGCGGCCCCCCCACCCAGAGCACCCTGTCCCCATGTTGATAAGGACAGGGCCTCTTCTCGACAACCCTGGGTTTTAAAATAATTTATTAGTCAGCTCTGGGCTCCCCCTCTTCTCTTCTTTAGCTCTTTCATGAGGGGGGGCTTGCTTCTTCGACGTCTTCGGGGGGGGGGGGAACGGGCACTCTTCGCCGCTGTCTGGTTCTCTTCTGCCGCCGGGGGGGGGCTCTTTTATAAAAGCGCCCCCCTTGCGGGCTTCCTCTGACGTCTTCGCTGGGGGGTTGTGTACCCTGGCTTCTGTTGCCTTCTTCTTCCTTCTTCTTCTGTCTTCGCCTTCAGCTTTTTCTTCTTCTGCCTTCTTCGTTTCTTCTTTTCTTTAGATGTTGACACGTTGCTTCCTCCCGCTGCAATGCCGGGTGCGCGGCTCGCACTGATTTATATAGGCCACCTACGACGTCACAGTCCCATCATGCTCCGGTACCTACCTACGTGGTATATATTAGCGACCTAGGACAGGTTCTAGCTGGCCAGCTACAGGATCTCCCTGGGGCTAGTAGTTCTAGCTCCGAATGTATACAGCAGCGAACCCTAACGTTCCACCACTGGATGGGGAAATGTGTAATTGGATGCACTTTAATCAATAGAAAGTGGTGTTTGGTGCACTTTAACTTGAGGACTGCTGCTGACAATTGCACTTGGGGGCCAAGAATATGCATGCATCATACATACTAGGAGGAGAACAGCTTGGGGATTACATAGTGGAGAACGATCTTTTTATATATATATATATATATATATATTGTAAGATTTGGGGAATCAGACTCCAGTGGCAGGTGCGTTTTTAAGGGCTTGGTAGCCCACTTTTATTTAAAAACTCACAAAAGGTTCACATATGCAATAACATCCCTCGCAGGGGGTTTCCACCATTACTGCATTGTATAAACTAAATAGCTTAGCCTCCTGGCTTTCAATCCTGGCATCAGACGGCTTCAGGCCTCTAGCCTAAGCCCAAGTTCTGTTCCTCAGAACACACAGTGTTTCCCAGAGATAAGCTCAATCCTTGCTTTTCTCCTAGTCAGCGACTTGCTGCTCAAACATAAAGCGGCATCTGCAACCTGCAGATCTGCACACACTAGCTGCAATCCATGCAGCCTCTCTCTGACTCCTTTCAGAGAGTTGGGAGCTCACCTGGCTCCCAGGGACCAGACTTCCTGTCTGTGGGTGGGGCCCTGATTACTGTTCAGGTGAGCCTTAAAAAACCCAAGACACAGCTGACCCATTAACATGGGTTTCTTTAGAGAATCTGGCGTAAAGTAGCCATTTCTCACCCCGGACAGGGTCCCATCCTCACAATATATATATATATATATATATATATATATATATATATATATATATATATATATATATATATCAGAATCATAATGTTGCATGTATAATGTTTTTCTCAGAGATAAAAACTTACAAAAAATCATGTGTACAAGGCCATTTTAAAATTCTACTAAAATGAGTGAAATAATATTCACTCTGAAAACCTTTATCCCCTCACAACCATATGTGATAGTTAAGGGAGCACCCTAGCTTCAGAACCTTAACCCCTTACAGTACCCTGTGCTTCCAGTCTTCACAAAAAAAAAGAGTTAAAGGCGAGTTTCACCCATTTAAAAGTCAGCAGCTACAAAAAGTTTAGCTGCTGATTTTTAATAAACGGACACCTGTACCACGGTCCAGAGATGCGGACGCCCGAAGCCTCGCTCCTCTGCCCCTCCCATCTGTGGAACCGGCATTGGGACTGTAGGCATGAGTAACGCTGCATGTTGTGAATGGCTTGGCAATCTTCTGGTACCTGTGATGTGCCCCAGAAGATTGCAGAGAGGGAGGGGGAGAGGTGAACTTTCGCTCTGTGCCACGGCGCTAGGGAAGGAAGTGGAAGCTGGGTGCCTGTCAAAACTGAGTATCCACTCCCCCCCTCCAAAAAAAATGACATGCCAAATGTGGCATGTCAGGGGGGTCACCATTACTTAAAGCAGAATTTCCATTTTTGAGTGGAACTCCGCTGCATTCACACCTAGACGTTTTGTCGCCCTACGCCCGACGCTGTAGCAGCCTGAAATACGCTGGAGGGGCGAATTTACATTGTCGGCTATGGAGATGGTTCACATCTCTACGCCGAACGCCGAAACACCGTACGCCTGAAGCTTAAAACAAGTCCCGGACCCTTTTTTTCAGGCGTCTTGGGCGTTCGGGCATAGCCGACAATGTAAAAATCACCCCTTCAGCAAAAAACAAGGCGCGGGGACAAAACGCCTATTTCATGTCGCCGCATACCGCCTATGCCTAGGTGTGAATGCAGCCTAACAGTGGACAATGCAGTCTACAGCCAGTCTGCTGGTTTAAAAAAGGGGGAGGAAGGAGCAGGGGTGGAGTGCCTTTCCATCCTAGACTTCCATCCTAGGGCTGTGTCTCTCTATTGATTCACACAGTGTAGGAAGACACAACTCTGGCCTTTGCTTAGGAAGGGGGCTCCATAAGACGCAAGAAGCAACCCTAAGGCAGGAAACCTAGGTCGGCAATCATAGCACCAATCTAAACTGGAACATAGGCAAGAATTAAACCATAAAGAAGCTGCATACTCAATAAATGATTAAATCATCCACTGAAAGGGCTTTAAAAACTGAGGATTTAATATTACTTTAACCACTTCCCTACGGCCGTACGACTATATGCGGCTGCAGGGTGGTTCTAAATCTCTGGGCTGCCGTGTTTTCACGGCATCCTCTTTCTGTGTTCCCAGCGCGTGCTCCAGAGCGCGCCGCGGGGAACTTGTGTACTGGCCGTGTCCCTTGGACACAGCCAATCACAGATCGCCGTGAACGGCCAATCGGAGTGGCCGTTTGGTAGGCGATTTGTGCGACCAATGAGAGATGATCTCATATGTAAACATTGCCGGCTCTCACAATGACAGCGTCCTGTCACTGGAGAGAGCAGATCTGTGTTCCTTATACATAGGGACACAGATCGGTCACCCCCCCAGTCACCCCCCCTCCCCCCACAGTTAGAACACAATGCAGGATACACATTAACCCCTTCCTCACCCCCTAGTGTTAACCCCTTCCCTGGCAGTCACATTTATACAGTAATTAGTGCATATTTATAGCACTGATTGCAGTATAAATGTGAATGGTGCCAAAAATGTGTCAAAAGTGTCCGATGTGTCCGCCATGATGTCGCAGTCGCAATAAAAATCGCAGATCGCCGCCATTACTAGTAAAAAAATAAATAATAAAAAATAATAATTCTGTCCCGTATTTTGTAGGCGCTATAACTTTTGCGCAAACCAGTCGCTTATTGCGATTTTTTTTTTTTTTTTACCAAAAATATGTAGAAGAATACTTATCGCCCTAAACTGATTTTTTTTTTTAAATTGGGCTATTTTTTTATAGCAACAAGTAAAAAATATTGTATTTTTTTCAAAATTGTCGTCGTTTTTTGTTTATAGCGCAAAAAATAAAAACCGCAGGGTGACCAAATACCACCAAAAGAAAGCTCTATTTGTGGGGAAAAAAGGACGCCAATTTTGTTTGGGAGCCATATCGCACGACCGCGCAATTGTCAGTTAAAGCGACGCAGTGCCGCAAGCTGAAATTTCACCTGGTCAGGAAGGGGTTTACATGCCCAGTAAGGAAGTGGTTAAGCAAGCTTTGGATGTAAATAAATCCCAGCCCTATGTGAAGGTCCCACCCTTCAAAAATGAACCCATCTCAGATGTTTTATAATGCCAGATTACATAAGTTTTTTTCTCTTGTCAAGCTCTAGAGCTGCCTACATGCAATTTTACAGCAGTAAAGAACCATCTTTAAATCTCAACACAAAACAAATCAAGGTTACTTACCACCAACAGTTTATATATTAAAACGTGTATATTTATATAATGGGTACAGGGGCAGGATGCCTCCGATACACCATCTGGTTAAAAAGTGTTGTTAGAAACTTCACTGCATTTATACCTTTCATAAAATACTGGAAAGTAACTTAGTTTATCTTTTTTCTACAGGCCGTGCAGCTCCTCATTGCTTTCATAAGTATTATGCTGGGATTAATCATGCTTCGACTGGACAATTACAGTGAACGCTACACATACACATCAGCATATGGGTTCAATTTTTGGAGCGTACCATTTGTAAGTACATGCTGATATTTATAACTATAACTAATATATCTGTACTATTCATGACACAAATCCTGAATAGGGATGAGCTCCGCATTCGACTCCAACATCGTCTGTTCGACCCTTGGTCGAAATTCGAACGTTATGGGCCATTCGCACCAAATTCGAGTGGTGCGTCACGGCCCATAATTCACTGCGGCATTGCGCGCTGATGATTGGCCAAGCATGCACTATGACCCGCATGCTTGGCCAATCACAGCGCGGAAAAAACGGAGAGCCATAGTTGGCCAAAGCCAGGATGGCTTTGGCCAATTATGGCTCAGGGGGTTTAGTACACGCCCCACACTATAAAAGGCCGCCTACAGGTGTAGTGTGTTGCGGCAGTTAACAGAGAACAGAGAGAATGTCATTTTTTGCAGGTAGATAGAGCAGGCAGGCAGGCAGGCAGGCAGGCAGGCAGGAAGGCAGGTAGGCTAGTCAGTTAATGTTACAGTGTGTAGAGGATATATATACATCCCTAGGAGTTGTACATATATTTAAACACTGTATAGCTTAGCTAGATCAGTTCTTCCTAATTTACTGGCAGGCAGGTGATTGTGCTATTTAAAGACGTTATCACAGGTATAGACACCAAGCAGGTACAATATTTAAACTTTTTTATTTAAGCATCATTATGCAGGAGCAGTGATTTTAATAATGCTTAAAAATGAAAAATTCCTTTAAATATTGTACCTGCTGGGTGTCTATAGTTTGCCTGTGAAGACGTCTTTGAGAACCCGGGTCTTGCACAAGGGAACATGTAAATGAAAAAATAGGACTCCTGAAAAAAACTACCGTTTTAGGAAACTTTTTTTTCCATTGATACATGTTCCCTGGGGCAAGACTCGGGTTCTCAAAGACGTTTTACGACAATAACTTGCATATTAGGCTTTAAAATGAGTACTTTTGAATTTGAACGTTCGAATCCCATAGACGTCAATGGGGTTCTAAATGTTTGCGCGAATGTTCGGTCCGTTCGAAGGTTGCGAACCAAACGGGGGGGGGGGGGGGGGGGGGGGGGGGGGGTGTTCGGCTCATCCCTAGTCCTGAATAGTAAAAAAAAATATATATACATACTTCAACCCAGCTGTAGTTGCTTTTGAATACCCTAGTTTTCAGGCTTGGGGCCCCTGTAAGCCAAAGAGGTGAACGCTCAATTAAAAAAGAGTAATATAGGGAGAGAGGAAAATGATTTAAAGCTGAAGTTTGGGTTTGGAGATTTTTACTTGGCTTCATTGGTCCCGTTTGGAGCAATGAAATTATGTATATACCATACCCGTGTGATCCCTGTAGAAGCTAGCTTCTGGGTCTCATACCAAGCAACTACCCTGCTGCCTCGTTAACACTGGAGGTCATTTGCTCATTAGAGGCTCTATTTAGGGAACTCTTTGCAGTTTCTCAATAAATGCAAAGCATTCTCTGATTGGATGAAGTGGAGAGGTGGGTCAGTGATATCACAATCTCCACCTTGTTCATTCAGAGAACACTAGAGAACACTACATTCATTTATAATTATAAAGTGTTCTCTGAATGATGCCAAGGGGCTACCTGTGTTCACTAAGCAGGGCAGCTGCTTAGTGCAGGACCTGGAAGCTAGGAGCAATCCATAGTTACATAGTTGGTGAGGTTGAAAACAAAGACAGTCCATCCAACTCAACCTATGATATGTGTAAACTATCAACACTCCTTGCTGATGCCACGGCTTGTGGAAGAGAATTCCACATCCTTACCGCCCTGACCGTAAAGAACCCTCTACGCAGTTTAACTACATAAGGACCAGAGGGGTTTTACACCCTTAATGACAAGGCAATTTTTTGCGATACGGCACTGCGTTACTTTAACTGACAACTGTGTGGTCGTCCAACGCTGTACCCAAATAAAATGTATGTCCTTTTTATCCCCACAAATAGAGCTTTTGGCGGTAATTGATCACCTCTGCACAGTGAGAAAGGTTTGTGGTCCAGAATGATGGGACAGTCAAAATTGGAAGCAGCTTGTGTTACACTAACAGTAACAGCTGGCAGGGACTCTTTCCGTGCTGCCCCCCTGCAAAGTGCTGCCCTAGGCCTGGGCGTTGTTGGCCTAGGCCAGGATATAGCCTTGCATACATACATTTTCTGCACTCAGTCTAGCGTATATATACAGTGCATTCTACGGTGTACAGTATATAATACACTTCTGGCAGTGTTTCAGATATATATATATATATATATATATATATATATATATATATATCACACACATACACATTCAGTGTAGCCTACATAAACACAGTGCATTCAAGGGGGGGGGGGTCTAGTTTCTAACACTCTCTTCTGGTGGTGTACACAGTATACAATACACTGCAGCCATTGTACAGTTTCCACTACAGCGCAGGTGGTGTACACAGTATCTAATACAGTTTCTATACACTTCAGGTGGTGTATTACTATATATATACATGGTCGAAATTGTTGGCACCCCAGAAATTATTCCAGAAAATCAAGTATTTCTCACAGAAAAGTATTGCAGTAACACATGTTTTGCAATACACATGTTTATTCCCTTTGTGTGTATTGGAACAAAACAAAAAAAAGGGAGGAAAAAAAAAAAATTGGACATTATGTCACACAAAACTTTAAAAATGGTCTGGTCAAAATTCTTGGCACCCTTAACTTAATATTTGGTTGCACACCCTTTGGAAAAAATAACTGAAATCAGTCCTTTCCTATAACCATCAATAAGCTTCTTACACCTCTCGCCCAGAATTTTGGACCACTCATCCTTTGCAAACTGCTCCAGGTCTCTCTTATTGGAAGGGCGCCTTTTCCCAACAGCAATTTTAAGATCTCTCCACAGCTCTTCAATGGGACATAGATCTGGACTCATTCCTGGCCACTTTAGAACTTTCCAGCACTTTGTTGCCATCCATTTCTGGGTGCTTTTTTTCAGACCCAACCCCAGATTTCAGACACTGGGCTCTACAGTGCGACCCAAAATCATTTGGTAATCCTCAGATTTCATGCACACATTCAAGAACCCAGTGTCAGAGGCAGCAAAACAACCCCAAAACATCATTAAACCTCCACCATATTTCACTGTAGGTACTGTGTTCTTTTCTTTGTAGGCCTTATTCCTTTTCAGTAAACAGTAGAATGATGTGCTTTACCAAAAAGCTCTATCTTGGTCTCATCTGTCCACAAGACATTTTTCCAGAAGGAGTTTGGCTTACTCAAGTACATTTTGGCAAACTGTAGTCTTACTTTTTTATGTCTCTGTGTCAGCAGTGGGGTCCTCCTGGGTCTCCTGCCATAGCGTTGCATTTAAATGTTGAGGGATAGTTCATGCTGACACTGATGCTCCCTAAACCTGCAGGACAGCTTGAATTTCTTTGGAACTTGTTTGGGGCTGCGTATCCACCATATAGACTATCCTGCGTTGCAACCTTTCATCAATTTTTCTCTTCCGTCCATGCCTGGAGAGATTAGCTACAGTGCCATGGGTTGCAAACTTCTTGATAATGTTGCGCACTGTGGACAAAGGCAAATCTAGATCTCTGGTGATGGACTTGTAACCTTGAGATTGTTGATATTTTTCCACAATTTTGGTTCTCAAGTCCTCAGACAGTTCTCTTCTCCTCTTCCTGTTGTCCATGTTTAGTGTTGCACACACAGACACACAATGCAAAGACTAAGGCTCCTTACACACGGAGCGGTCCGTTTTTCGGTCCTTGCCGTGTGTCCGTCAGCTCAGCGGGGGGTCTCCGCTCAGCTGTCGGCGGACAGGGTGGTCCCCGCACACTGTGCAGGGACCGCCCTGTCTCTCCTCCGCTCTCCCCTATGGGGAGTCGGATGGAAACGGAACGTCTGTCCGTTTGCATCCGATCCGTTTGGCCGGACGGAAGAAAAATAGGACATTCTTCTGTCCGCAAAAACGGATGCGGATCTGGCGGACGTTAGCGGATGAATCACCCGCTAATGGATCCGCTCCCATAGGGGCCCATTACAAGTCCGTAAACTGACTTGTAATGAGCGGACGAACGGTCCGCTAGTGTGAAAGGACCCTAAATGAACTTCTCTCCTTTTTATCTGCTTTCAGGTGTGATTTTTATATTACCCACACCTGTTACTTGCCCCAGGTGAGTTTAAAGGAGCATCACATGCTTGAAACAATCTTTTTTATCCACAATTTTGAAAGGGTGCCAAGAATTTTGACCAGACCATTTTTGGAGTTTTGTGTGACATTATGTCCAATTTCCTTTTTTTCCTCACTTTTTGTGTTTTGTTCCAATACACACAAAGGGAATAAACGTGTACAGCAAAACACGTGTTACTGCAATACTTTTCTGTGAGAAATGCTTGATTTTCTGGAAAAATTTCGGCCATGACTGCATGTAGCGGTACCCCAGTGAGGGCTGCTAATAGACTCTATACCCCACTGGTTCCCTCGACTCTTTAAATCCTTTTACCTCTGACACCTTGGGTTAAATCCTGCAATGCTGCAATAGTAATGAGAAATTCACACAGTCTCACTATACCATTCAGATATGTTTACTAAGCTAAAATGAACACAACAAATGGAATGAATAAGACACAACTTTAGTTTAGCAGTAAATAGATCCAATAACTGGTATACAAAGGTGTTTAACATAAATCTGCTACAAAACCTGTGAACAGGTAGACAGAGGAACAAATATCCAACACTGTAATACATTTATTGGATTCCTTCCCTCTGTGACCTCAACACACAGACCAGAAAACAGTGATGCATATTTTGAACACATTGTAATTTGAACAATATCCTACAAATTGGCTCCCCCTGTGTTTTGTAGTTCAATGCCTTGGCAAAAGAATGCAAAGTAGATGCACAGTAGGGATGAGCCGAACACCCCCCTGTTCAGTTCGCACCAGAACCTGCGAACACACCAAATGTTTGTGTGATCTTTAGAACCCCATTAAAGTCTATGGGACTCGAACGTTTAAAATTAGCACTTTAGATTTCAAAGGCTAATATGCAAGTTATTGTCCTAAAAAGTGTTTGGGGACCAGGGTCCTGCCCCAGGGGACATGTATCAATGCAAACAAAAGTTTTAAAAATGACCGTTTTTTCGGGAGCAGTGAATTTAATAATGCTTAAAGTGAAACAATACAAGTGAAATGTTACTTTAAATTTCGTACCTGGGGGGGGGGGGGGGGTGTAAAGTATGCATGTGAAAAAGTGCATGTTTCCTGTACTTAGAACTGTCTCTGCACAAAGTGTCATTTCTGAAGGAAAAAAAAGTCATTTAAAAATGACTCGCGGCTATAATGAATTGTCGGCTCCCGGTAATTCAGAGAGAATTCTTTCATAATTTTTTTTTTTAAAAGCGCGGGGGTCCCCCCAAATTCAATTACCAGGCCCTTCCGGTATGGTATGGATATTAAGGTGAACCCCGCCGTCAAGTAAAAAAAAATGAGGTGGGGTTCCACCCAAATATCCATTCCAGACCCTTCAGGTCTGGTGTGGATTTTAAGGGGAACTCCACCCCAAATTTAAAAAAAAAACGGAGACAGCCCGGCGAATGACGTGGCTGGAGCTAGTGACATTTCTTATATAGATGAGGCGGGGCCACCTGTCACGTCACCCCGTCCCCCTCTGACACAAGGGGGAAGCCTGGGCTTCCCCAGTGACGTAGCAGAGGGTGCGTCAGAGGGGGACATGGTCACGCGACGGGTGGCCCCGCCTCACCTATATAAGAAATGTCACTAGCTCCAGCCGTGTCATTCGCCGGGCTGTCTCCGAGAGTGGATTACCACCACTGGATTTTTTTTTTCTTTTTAATAAATTACTTTTTTCCACGGTGTGTGTGTTTTTTTACAATTATTTACACTTCCTTTGTGAAATGGTAGGGGTACAATGTACCCCATTACCAATTCACATAGGGGGGCCAGGATCTAGGGGTCCCCTTTGTTAAAGGGGTCTTTCAGATTCTGATAAGCCCCCCGCCCGCAGACCCCCACAACCACATGTTGAGGGCATGTGGCCTGGTACGGTTCAGGCGGGGGGGCGCTCTCTCGTCCCCCCCTCTTTTCTGCGGCCGGCCAGGTTACGTGCTCAGAAAAGTGGTCTGGTGTGGATTTTTGGGGGAACTCCACGCCATTTTTTTTAATTTGGGGTGGAGTTCCCCTTAAAATCCACATCAGACCTGAAAGGTCAATAGTACTCACACTACACCCAGCATCCCCACAACACACTGAGTCAATATTTTCTATTGGCTGTGTCGCTCTGCTCCTGCTCAGCCGCCCCTGTATACTGACACTTGCAGGACTTGTCAGCGTATAGTTTCTCCCGGTCAGCCTTCCTCTTACTGCTCCCTCTGCTTCCCTGGTCTTCCTGTCACACTCCCCAGTCTGTGGTAACACTTTCCCGGGTCAATCTGTCACTTCTTGGTCCGGTCGGTTACACGCCCGCCTCCTCTGTCGGAGTCTATGGGGTGGCACTGCCCTCGGGTCACCTGCCGCCGCCTCTCTCGGTCTCAGTGCGAGGGGGAGTCGGTACACAGCTCTCACACAAAGCTCCCACACACCATGCTGCTCAGCGTCTGACTGCCATGGTTTTGCGACAATCAGTGCAATAGCACTGCTGTCAATGAAAAACAAGGGAAGGAAAGGGCCATGGCCCATGCCTACATACCATAGTTTGTACAGTAAAAGTTTGTGGGGAACTGGATCAAATGCTTTTGCAAAATATAGATACACCACAGCTAGTTGTGCTTACTACAGTGATTTTCACTGGAATCCCACAGGTAAGGCCCATGCATACATACATCAGTCCAGGCTGGACCAATGTGATTAAGAATAGCCATAGCTAAAATCCATATTTTATTATGTTTCCTCTTTACTAATTTAAATTGAGCCTTGACTGCTTAAAGGAACAAAAATCGCCCAATCACCCCCACCTCCACCCCAGCATAAATCCTCACATTTCCCAAATCTCTCCCATCCCCATTCCCCCTTTCCTAGCACAAGTGTTATACTCCAAGCACAAATTATCCCCTTCCCCCTCCCCAGCACAAATACTCTTCCCCCACAAATTCCCTCCAGCAATAATCCTCCCATCCCCAACACATATCGACCCCCTCAAATGTCCCCTCCTAGAACAAATTCTCTACTCTCTTCCCCCACCCCAAAATTCCACCTCCCCAGAACAAACTCTTACCCTTCAGGACAGATACTTTACTCCCCCCAAATCCCCCACCCAAGCACTAATTCTCTCTGCCACAAAACCTCCAATCTAGCACAAATCATCACCCCCCAAATCCCCCCTCCCCTTTAGCACAAATCTTCCCTAGCTCATCACCCCCCTACCACAAATCCTCTCCATTCTAGCACAAATCCTCCCCTCCCTAAAATCCCCCTCCCAGCACAAATCCTCACCCCCTGTAACAATCTTGGTTATCCCTTCTCTTGTCAACCTATCACCTAGTATAATTCCCTTTCCTTCCTGACCTTACAGACCTCAATCACACAGGCAGGAATCTAGATTATTGCAAGAAATCTGTTTTGTTATGGCACTTAAATACATGGATTTTTTAACTGGCGTTTAAAAATCACTGTTGACTGCAAACTAGAAATGCAATTTTGACTAAAATACAGTGGGGGAAATTTTCAAAAACTAGAGCAGAAGCAAGCTGAACCTAGAAGCCAATGGTTATGAAGCTCTGCTGCTCCAGATCCTGTCAGTTTTAGTAATTTTCCTAAGTGACTGATTGTTCAGCGATTATACACAATATTAGACAGAGCATTGAGGTCAGCTGGTAAATTGGAGACATCCTGCAAGGACGTTATTCCACTGTATAGCTTGGTGTCATCTGCAAAGACTGAAATGGTACTTTTAATCTCAGACCCAATATCATTTATAAAGATATTAAAAAGTAAGGGTCCCAACACTTAACCTTGGGGTAAGAATCATTAACCACTGAATTTGGTCTTTCAGAAAGTTTTCTAATAATTTACAAAATGGATCTTTCCAAGACTGTAGACTTCACCTTACATATTAGCTACTTGTGGTGACTGTGTCAAATGTTATTGTAAAATACAAGTATACCACATCCACAGTCAGTTATTTGTCTAAACTTGTGGTTATTTCTTCATAAAAGGAAATCAAATTTGTTTGACAACATCAGTATTTTGTGAATCCATGCCGACTACAGAATAACATGTTTTCAAGCAACTTTAGCAAACTCTTCTAATCCCTCTCCAATTTATCCAAAACCAAAAAATAAAGTTTTGTCTTAAGTAATACTTTAAATTATGCTCTTTTGTAATATATCAATGCAATATGCATATAAGTTACGTTTAACTATTACTTTATGCTTCTACAGTTTATCACCTCCGGAAGTCTATCAGTCTTGGTTGAAGTCAAACAGAATCCAACTCGAATGTTTGTAAGTCCATCATATGGGAAAGGAAGCTTTGAATTTAAGAGCTGAACTTCAAGCAAATAGCTAATGACATACCTGAAATACATTTATGAAAAATATCTTACCCACTATTGGATTTGAGTTTATGTTTAGACAGTCTTGTGACCCCAAAACAAATGCCATATAGCATAGCCAAACTGAATAGCTCTGACTTATCTTTATTTCAGTTAGGTAACATGGCTTGATCACTTACCTGCCAACCTGAGGGGGTTGGCAGCTACTTAACTTGACAGATGAGGTTCAATATTTAGAAATGTAAAATGATGTACTTGGGTGTCAAAAAACACATGCAAATTACACATTAGGAGGGGCTCCCCTAGGAGAATCAATGATGGAAAGGGACCAGGATGTGCTTGTATATCATAGACTGAGCAATAGCATGCAACAACAAGCCACAGCTAAACCAATAGTAAACCTCCATATACATAATTCTATACCCACAGTTGATCCAGAGGAAGGCAACCCCCCCCCCCCCCAAATATAGGATGATCCAACTACCCCTAGTGTTACCTATAAGGCCCAGGTCACACTGATGCGACAATCGCTCCGACTTTGGAGCACTTATCGCATCAGAAGTTAGACCCTGGTTGGACCCCATTCAGTGCAATGGAACTGTTCTAATCAGTGCGATTTGAGTCGCTCCGACTTAGAAACCACTACTTGTGGTCTAAATTCAGTATGACTTGCCTCAACTTTCCAGTAATTCGTGCAACACTCTGATATAGAACACCCACCAGATATTATTGACTTTTGACTTATATACTTTTCAGCTACAAAGACTCCAAAGGGCATATCAATATTACCCTCCCAGGTCTCTGCAGGGAACAATCAGCTCCTTCTCTCCTTAGCTGCTCCACTCCTCCAACACCCTACTTCAGTTACATTACAACAAAGCCTTTATACTCAGATGTCATACAAGGAAACAGAAGGGGAGCCCACATAGCATAATTGAGTTTTCTTTAAAAATAAGCCATTAAAACAATTCAATTCCACTCATGTGTAAACATAAGCAAGATCGCATATAGGTCCGGGAAGTCCTGCCACAGCGTGCATTCCACCTGGCCGGAAATTATGTAATCAGGTAGTCTGGCCCAATGCATTTCGCAAGCCAATCGGACGTCTGTGGGTGCAATAGAGGTAATTGTGTCAAGTGACTAGGATAGGGGCCCTTGATAAACAGCAGCAGCCCAGACAGCACACTTGGAGTTTTAAAGTGACAGTGGTGTGAAATAGACATTATGGGCCAGATTCAGAACATATTTACGTTGGCGTATCTAGAGATACGCCGCGTAAATACTAAGAATAGCCGGCGTATCTATTTTCTGTATTCAGAAAACAAGATACACCGGAATTCAGCTAAGATACAAGCGGCGTAAGTCTGTTACACCGTCGTATATTAGTTGCATATTTACGCTGGCCGCTAGATGGCGCTTCCGTCGATTTACGCATCGAATATGTAAATTATGGGAGATACGCCGATTCACGAACGTACTTGTGGCTGGGCGTCGTAGTTTACGTTGTTTGCGTAAGCGTTAGTCCGGCGTAAAGTTACCTCTGCTATATGAGGCACAGCCAATGTTAACTATGGACGTCGGGACAGTGTCGAATTGTACGTCGTTTGCGTAAATCGCTCGGAATGGGGCTGTACGTAAGTTACATTCACAAAGTTTACATTGACTACTTGCGACGTGATTTCACGCATGCGCACTGGGATACGGCCACGGACAGCGCATGCGCCATTCAGAAAATACGTAAATTGCGTGGGGTCATGATTAATTTACATGAATCACGCCCCCTACATGACTAATTTGAATTTGGCACCCTTATGCCAGCCACTTTACGCTACGCCGCCGCAAATTACGAAGCAAGTGCTTTCTGAATAAGGCACTTGCCCATAAAACTTGCGGACGCGTAGCGTAAAGAGCATACGCTACGCCGCCGGATAGATACACAATTGTATCTGAATCTGGCCCAATATTTTCAAAAACAGGTCAACAGTGCCAGACTTTGGGCCGGATTCAGATACAATTGTGTATCTATCCGGCGGCGTAGCGTATGCTCTTTACGCTACGCCTCCGCAACTGTTATGGGCAAGTGCATTTTTCAAAAAGCACTTGCTCCATAAGTTGCGGTGGAGTAGCGTAAAGTGGCCGGCGTAAGGGCGCCTAATTCAAATTAGTAATGTGGGGGCGTGATTCATGTGAATGAATCATGACCCCACGTAATTTACGTTTTTTCTAAACGTGGAAGTATCCCAGTGCGCATGCGTGAAATCACGTCGCAAGTTGTCAATGTAAACGTGAACGTGAACGTAAATTACGTACAGCCCCATTCCCGAACGATTTACGTAAACGACGTACAATTTGACGCTGTCCCGACGTCCATACTTAAAGGAACACTAAAGGTTCGTTTTTTATTAGATCAATTGTTTGCTGTAAGCTAGAGCATTTAAATATTACTTGAAAATGCCATTTCCTGTCTCTCCTCTTCTTGCTTTCCACCAGCACCTGAGGCGTTTTGCATGGTGGAAAGCAGAATGTGCTCAAACCCTCCCTATGACTACAGCCCTGCGTGAAGATGCTCTCTTATCCCTCACAGGCATGGAGGCTAAGCCTAATGGGAACTGTAGTTCCCATTAGGCCGTGATGTAGCAAGAATGAATGTGCACCGCAAACCAGGAAGTCAGTGAGAATAATAATTCAGGAGTGACAGAGGTGAATAAAACAGCTCGATTTCAACAGGTATCAAACTAGTTATAATGCAAAACATTACTTTTTACTTTATCAGCTACTGTCAGACTTTAGTTTAAGAGGAAAATATTTTTGTCTTTACAACCCCTTTAAAGCGGTTGTAAACCGCATATACATTTTTTTTTTAAACCTGCAAGGCAAAAGCTATAATGAGCTAGTATGCACCGCATAGTAGCTCTATATGAAATACTTACCTCTGAACGAGCTGATAAGAACTTACCTGGTCCACGCCGAGCGAGATGTCATCTTGTCTCAGCGTGTCTTCCGGGTCTCGCCGCTCCAGCGCTGTGATTGGCTGGAGCAGCGATGACGCGACTCCCGCGCATGCGCGCGGAGATTTCAAATCGGCAAGGTCCGGTGGATTCCCCCCTGCGTATGCGCTGCTAATCAGCGGCGCATTGCGAGGGGAATATCTCCTAAACCGTACAGATTTAGGAGATATTCTTTCTTTCAATAGATTTTTATTTTTTAAATAAAGGATACAGGTATAGTATGACCAAAGGCTGAGACTACATCGTCATAACATTCAACAAACAGGGCATAATGACAGTAACAATGACTCAATTGATTTCAAATTGCCCAACTGTGGGCTGGTTAAAGGAATCCAATGAGCTTGAAAACAGGGGAAAGGGCGGAAAAGAAGAGAATATGGTGGTCTTTTGCTTGGGGGAATCCTGCCTGTCCCGGACACCCCTAATGGGATCATTCTGTGTCCCGGCCAGGCGCCCCCCCAATCTGCCTCCTCCTATAAAAGTATTTGAAAGAAAATTAGTGGGTTCGAATTTGGCTTCACTGAACCTCTAGCTCGTACACATGAAATAAGATAGGCCTATAGTGTTGCCAAAATGCCCATATAAAAAAACCGGACAAAGAACATTACCCTCTAGTCATACAACTATCTTAAAAGAATAGGAGGAAGAAAAGAGAGAGAGAAAAGTGGGAGAAAGAAAAAAGGAAAGAAAGGAAAGCATGTGCCTAACTAGTGCTGGAGGATGCAGGTTGAGCGGGGTGTACCACAGTTGCCAAAGGTTTACCACAGTGGGACGCCCATGGTCCCCACACGGCTTCAAATTTCTGTTTCGTGTTTGAAAGGATGCTGGCCAGCTTTTCCTGCACCATGATCCACGAAATCTTGCGGTTTATTTCTGTCATGGAAACCCTGGGTTGTCTCCAAGCCCTAGCGGTGGTAATTTTAGCCCCAAGGAGCATAAATCGGATCAACTTCTGATTGGGCTTGGATATACCCAGAATCCGAGCATTTAGGAGAGCTATAGAAGCCGTCCTGGGGACTGAGCAACCAGTGACTGTGTAAATGAGGTTAAAAATCCTCTTCCAGACTGGTCTGATTCTGGGACATTCCCACCAGACATGCACCATCGAACCCAGGAGTTGACAACCTCTAAAGCAGCTGGGATCTGATGATGGGTAGATGGCCGCAAGCCTGGTGGGAGTCATATACCACCTCATAAGGACCTTTAAGTTTGCTTCCATCAGGGAAGTATTTAAGATGCCCTGAAATGAATCAGAACAAGCGGCCTGCCAGGTCTCCAGGTCCCATTCCAGTTGGAGGTCGGCCTCCCATGCCATCATATAAGAAGACTTCTCAGTCGGGTGGGTGAGTGAAGAGTAGATGACAGATATTCCTCCCCTTTGTCCCATGGTCTGCCCGCACCAGAGCTCATAATCTGTGAATTTGGGAGGTAGAGGCCTATCCGTCCATAAAGTGTGTAGGAATTGTGATATCTGTTTGAATCTGAATTTTTCAGTGTCAGGGAGGTCCAATTTAGTCACACAGTGGTCTAGGGTAAGAGGGCCTTTGGTTGTGAAGTAGTGTCCTATGCGGTACAGACCCTTATCCAACCACCATCTGAAGGCGAGAAAGGAGTCACCGCTCCAGGTGGGATCACTAAATGGTTACAGGTGGTTCAGGATACCGAGGGTGCTGGCGGTGCACTAAGCAAAATGAAGACAAAGAAAAATGGATAGCTGCACTCCAAAACCTGATGGGTGGTCTTTTATTCAATAGACAGCATGTACAAAAATAGGGTCACAGCAGTGGAAACAAGGAACAGCCGACGCGTTTCGCACTGGATCAGTGCTTATTCATGGCTAATGGAGCATTAAAACTGTTATGTATATATAGAACATAGAGTGAACATGTGACCAATCTCAATTAATTGCTCGGGAGGAGCCTTTGATATTAGGACAACCCCTGATGCCAATGAGATAGTCACATTACACCTGTGCACACCAAAGCAAGAAGAGGCCTATCCGTCCATAAAGTGTGTAGGAATTGTGATATCTGTTTGAATCTGAATTTTTCAGTGTCAGGGAGGTCCAATTTAGTCACACAGTGGTCTAGGGTAAGAGGGCCTTTGGTTGTGAAGTAGTGTCCTATGCGGTACAGACCCTTATCCAACCACCATCTGAAGGCCTTCCTGTCCATTCCAGATGGGAAGTCTGGATTTTGGAATACACTGGCTAGAGGTTGCCCCTTCGAGACCAGGGCTGGAAGGTGACGAATTCTATCCCAAAGGGCGTACGATTGAGAAAGGGAGGGGGACAAAATGGGTGGTCTTCTCTTTTGGGGGCACCAGAGTAAGTATTCTAGGGAGAACTGGGGGACAGCTTGCTTCTCTATGTGGACCCAGTCTGGTTTATCTAGTTTGGAGTAAACTACGGATAGTTGAGCCAGTCTGGCAGCTAAGAAGTACTTATATAGATGCGGTAATCCTAGTCCTCCTCTTTTCCTATGGTTATATAGAGTGTTTTGGGGGATCCTGTAACCCGATAGTTATTTGTGTAAAGGGATTCTGTACGAGCTGTTAAAGAAATCCCATGATATTTGATGGATGAGGGACACCATTCGAATTTGAATGACTGTTGGAGGAGGGATACTGTGGAAGGTGGAAGGGATACGTTCAAGGCTTGTGATTTGGCATAATTGACTTGGAGTCCTGAGATTTTAGAGAATTCCGAAATTACCTTGCAGAGGTTTGGTAGGCAAGTAATGGGAGAGGTTAGAAATAGTAGTAAGTCATCGGCAAAGAGCCCACATTTATGAGTTTGATCTCCGCATTAAAAAAAGGGATTTTTAAATACAGCTTACCTGTAAAATCCTTTTCTTGGAGTACATCACGGGACACAGAGCGGCATATTCATTACTATGTGGGTTATATGGAGTACCTTCAGGTGTGGACACTGGCAATCTCAAACAGGAAGTCCCCTCCCTATATAACCCCCTCCCCTAGAGGGAGTCCCTCAGTTTTGTAGCAAGCAGTATGCCTCCCAAAATGGTCACCCAAAAGAGGGGTGGGAGCTCTGTGTCCCGTGATGTACTCCAAGAAAAGGATTTTACAGGTAAGCTGTATTTAAAAATCCCTTTTTCTTTCTCGTACATCACGGGACACAGAGCGGCATATTCATTACTATGTGGGATGTCCGAAAGCAATGCTTTAATGAGGGGAGGGAGACATCTTCCAAAGAAGGATTTAATTTAGAGATAAACTCAAATCATAATAATAATTCCAACTTAGTCAAGAAAAAACTTTTTTTTTTTTTTTTTTTTATAACCAAGGGTGTTTCTGATCCCGAGGATTTCAAACTGCAGCCTGTAGTACTGCCTGACCAAAGGCAGCATCCGCATTTCTTCTCACGTCTAGTTGATAAAACCTTGTAAACGTGTGGACTGATGACCACGTTGCCGCCTTGCATATCTGAGCCATAGAGATCTGATGGTGTGCTGCCCAAGAGGCGCCCATGGCCCTGGTAGAATGGGCCTTTACCGACAACGGAGGAGGCAACCTCTTCAACCCGTAGGCTTGAATGATTAATTGTCTAATCCATCTCGAGATGGTGGATTTTGCAGCTGCCTGCCCCTTCTTGGGGCCATCTGGTAGAACGAATAACACATCTGTTTTCCGGATCTTTTCTGTAGCTTTAAGATAGGCCTTCATGGCCCGGACAATATCCAAGGTATGCAGCAACCCCTCCTTTCTAGATGTAGGTTTTGGAAAGAAGGATGGAAGTACCAAATCCTGGTTTAAGTGAAATTTGGATATAACCTTTGGTAGAAAGGAAGGATGGGGCCGGAGAACTGCCCTGTCCTTATGCAGAACGAGATATGGTTCCTTACACGATAAGGCTGCTAATTCTGACACTCTCCTGGCCAAAACTATGGCGACCAAGAAAACCAACTTTCTTGTCAGTAAGAGTAAAGGAATCTCAGCCAACGGCTCAAAAGGCTGTCTCTGTAGAGTGGACAGGACAAGATTTAAGTCCCATGGACAAATTGGTGACTTGACAGGAGGATTAATACGCAAGACCCCCTGTAAGAAGGTCTTTACCAGCGAGTGGGTGGCCAGCGGCCTCTGAAACCACACTGACAGAGCTGAGATCTGTCCCTTGATTGTGCTTAGTGCCAGGCCTTTATCCACTCCTAGCTGGAGAAAACTTAACACCCTATCAATAGTATATTTGCGGGAATTCCATCTTTTGGATTCACACCAGCCTACGTAGTTCCTCCATACCCTGTAATAAATCACCCTGGAGACCGGCTTCCTAGCCCTAATCAGGGTAGGAATTACCTGCCTAGACAGGCCTCTATCCCTGAGAATCAGGGATTCAGCCTCCAGGCCGTCAAATTTAGACGCTGTAATGTAGGGTGGAGGATCGGGCCTTGTGAGAGTAGGTCTGGTTGTAGAGGAAGAGTCCAAGGGTCTCCCACTGCCATCTTCAGGACTAGTGAGTACCAAGTCCTCCGGGGCCAAGCCGGAGCTACTAGAATGACTGGCTTGTTCTCCACTCTGATCTTGCGCAACAGGCGCGGGAGTAACTGTAGTGGAGGGAATGCATATAGAAGTCTGAATTGATGCCAAGGGCAAACCAACGCGTTGGTTCCGCAGGCCATAGGATCCCTCGCTCGCGACACGAACCTGTCTAGTTTCTTGTTGAACCTGGATGCCATTATATCTACGTCCGGCATTCCCCACCTCTGGCAGATTGTCTGAAAGACCTGGGGATGCAGAGACCACTCCCCTGGCAACAGACTCTGGCGACTTAAGAAGTCTGCCTGCAGGTTGTCCACTCCGGGAATGAATATCGCTGAAATGCAGGGTACATGAACCTCTGCCCATTGAAAAATCAAGTTCACCTCCCTCTGAGCGGCCTGGCTCCTGGTTCCCCCTTGGTGGTTTATGTATGCCACCGCCGTGGCATTGTCTGACTGGATTCTCACCGGGAACCCCTTTAATCTGGAGGTCCAAGCCAGAAGGGCTAGGCGGGCAGCTCTGATTTCCAAGATATTGATGGGGAGCTGCCTCTCTGCTTTCACCCAAGTTCCCTGGCGGGAGAACCCCTCGAAGACCGCCCCCCAGCCTGCCAGGCTGGCGTCTGTGGTAACTACCTTCCAGACAACAGGGCTGAAGGATTTTCCCTTTAGAAGATTCTGAGGGTTCAACCACCAGGCCAGGCTTTGTCGGACCCTTGATGATAGCGTCAAAGGGGACTCTAAGGCATGTGCCCTCTTGCCCCAGGCTGCTAGAATGGCTGCCTGTAGGACGCGAGTGTGGATCTGAGCGTATGGTACCGCCTCGAACGTGGCCACTAGCTTGCCTAGTAATCGCATACACAGGCGAATAGTTGGTTTTTTCTTGTTTAGAACCAACTGAACCAACCCCTTGATAGCTTCGATCTTTACAAGGGGCAGGAACACCTTTTGATGTTCTGTGTCTAACCTCATGCCGAGGTATTCCAACTGCTTTGTAGGCTGGAACGCTGACTTTCCCCGGTTCAGGACCCAGCCGAATTCTTCGAGGTACTGAACCGTGAGGTTTACTGCCTTTTGCAGACCCGGCCGTGAGTGATCTATGATTAAAAGGTCGTCCAAGTATGCTAGGACTGTGACCCCTTGGATCCTTAAATTGGCCAGAATTGGGGCTAGGATCTTCGTGAATACCCGGGGGGCCGTGGCCAGCCCGAAGGGGAGCGCCCTGAATTGGAAGTGTCGCTGCCCCACCACGAAGCGTAAAAACCTTTGATGCGACTGAAAGATTGGTACATGAAGGTAAGCATCCTTTATGTCTATGGAGTCCAGAAAATCGTCCTTCTGAAGCGCGGCGGCTGCTGACCGGATGGATTCCATCCGGAAGGAACGAACCCTTAGGTAACCGTTTAACCTCTTTAGGTCCAAGATTGGCCTGACATCGCCGTTGGGCTTTGGTATGACAAAGAGGTTGGAATAGAAACCTAGGCCTTGCTCTTGGGCTGGCACTTCTATAATTACGTCCTGGCCAAACTCCAGTCTGTAACCTGTGGTTACAGATGCCCGGACCCATTTGTCGGGGATCTTGGCCTCCCAAACTTCTGAGAAGAAACGAAGCCTTCCCCCCACCCGCAAGAGTGGGGGCGCCCCTTCATAAGGCAGACTTAGGGGCTGTCTTTGACGGCTTGCGATACCACGGCCTCTTACCCCCAGGGGTCTGTCCCTGCGATCTACTGTTAACGTTGGATCGTGCAGGCGGCCGTCGATACTGCCTGGAATTTGAGGGCCCCGAGACAGGAAAGAGCTGCCTTTTAAATGTAGGAGCCCGGAATGTCTTTTTGACCGGTAAAAGGGTACTTTTGCCATTTGAAATAGTCTGAATATATTTATCCAGATCCTCTCCGAAGAGTCGTCCTCCATGGAAGGGAAACCCTGCCAGAAGCTTTTTGCATGGGGGCTCCGCCGCCCAGTTCTTCAACCATAAGAGCCTTCTCATGTGCACCAAACATAGTGATAAACTAGAGGCCTGCTGGATGGAATCTTTTATAGCATCTACCGCAAAACACAGAGCTCTGGGAATGTCAGAAAACTCTTCTGCTTGTTGGGTAGGCATGTCCCTTAACATTTCCTTTGTCTGGTCTTTTAATGCCTGACAAACTCCAATTGCAGCCACCGCTGGCTGCACCACTGCTCCTGCCGTAGCAAAGGATGCTTTTAAAAGTGTCTCTAATCTTTTATCAACCGGATCTTTAAACATGTGTATGTTTTCCACCTGGCAAGTTAGTGATTTATTCACACATGAGATGGCTGCATCCACTACTGGGAGCCTCCATCTCTTGGAGAACTTTTCCTCCATGGGGTAAATGACCGCAAACCTTTTTGGTGGCAGAAAAATCCTGTCCGGCCGTACCCAATCCCGAAAGATCAATTCCTCCAAGAGAGGATGGACCGGAAAAACTGTGTTGTTTAACGGAGCTTTCAAAGAGCCCAGAGAGGATACCGGAGGAACCTGAGGCTCTGGCAATGGTAAACTAAATGCCGAGCGGACCATGTCCGTCAAAGACTGTACCCACAGTCTTTCTGTCTGGGAGTCTGAAAATGGTTCCTCAGAGGCAGATCCCTCAATCCCTGAACCCTCTTGGTTCAGGTCTAGTTGATCCTCCTGTGATTCCAATTCCTCTGGAGAGAGAATCTCAGCATCTGAGGATACACCTCCTGGTGATGGGGATCTAACCCGTTTCTTACCAGGAATAGCTCTAGCGATCAATGTTGCTATTCTCTCTTCTAGCCCCCCTAGGGATACGGCTAGCATCTCCTCTGTGATGAACACAGGGCTGGGCTGATCTGGGCCAGCCTCCGCACCAGATCCCCCTAATGGCTCATCCAAGGCGCTTCTTAAATTAATAAGTTGCGGGGAAAGTATCGGCATATCAGAATCAGAAAGGGAACCCTTTTGTTTTTTTGGTCTTTTTTGTACCCTTTGACCCCGAACCCTTGGAAGCCATAATACAAAATCGAGGGACTCCGCCCACACAACAGACTGTAGTGGGCAGGAGTACAAAAATCAGAGTTTAGGGGACAATAGACCACTAATGCCCAAAAACTGATGGGATCCCGTATGTTCTTTTTTTTTTTTTTTTTTTTCTTTCTTTTTTTTTTTTTTTTTTTTTTAAATATATTATATATTTTCTTTTGACAACATACAGTGACCCCAAACTAAGTTTGCCAGCCTCCAAACCTGCTGCAAAAAAGGGGGATTTCTTGGCTTAACAAAAAGGTATTGGAACAAAGTCCACATGTACTACCCTGTGTGAACGGCGCGAAAATCGTCCATAAGACGTGCGCGCGCACGCGCGCGCGCGTATGCCGGAAACAGGAGGAACATGGAGGAGCCGCGCTGCTGGAGATCCAGGAACGCAGAAACAGGCGGCAGATTCAAACCCCCGGCCAGGTAGGACTCTCCAAAGGCCCCTAGGGATCCTTACTAGCCCTAGGAAGAAACAGCAGGTTTAGCTAGCACACATATTTAGACAGGGGGACCTAGTGATGGGGGGGGAAAAGGTGTCATCCTGTCTCTCTTTAGACATAGTGAACAAGGTTGCCCATGCAGAGCATACTTAGGCTATCCCCCCTTTTAGGTTACCCCGGAGAGCCTGCTGTCGAACCAAGTCCCGCAGGCTCCCCCTTACCTGCTCCATGCTGCAGGATGTTTGTCCAGCAAACTGATCCAATCTTCTCCCATCTCCGTGGGTAGCGTAGTAGACCTTCAGGCCCTGGGGTCCTATGAAGGTACCCACTGTCCTGGACCTATATAGCACCCTGGCAAACAGGAACTTATGGTTTTTACAAACTCCAAGTCCTGGGCCCAGGGTCCAGCCCTCCAAAGAGGAGCATTATAGGCAAAACCCCACGGCTTTGGGCCCGGGTACTGTCCACTTTGGCACTGAGGCTCCTTGGACAGATCCGGTTAGCCCGCCCTTAATCCCAAGGATGTGGAGCAAAGCTATTCCGTGACCAACACCTAAGACAATGGCGAAAAAACTGAGGGACTCCCTCTAGGGGAGGGGGTTATATAGGGAGGGGACTTCCTGTTTGAGATTGCCAGTGTCCACACCTGAAGGTACTCCATATAACCCACATAGTAATGAATATGCCGCTCTGTGTCCCGTGATGTACGAGAAAGAAAACGCCTTGAATGTCAGGGTTCTGTCGAATGGCTATCGCCAGGGTTTCAATTGCTATTGCGAAAATGTTTGGGGAGAGGGGGCATCCCTGTCTGGTACCCCTAGCTATGTCTATTGGAGAAGAGTAGTACCCTTGGATTCAAATTTGGGCCTTTGGTTTAGAATAGAGAGCTTGTATTACCCCCATAAATCTCGGACCAAAGCCCCATCGTTCTAGTAGGGGGAGAAGATATTGCCAGGACACAGAATCAAAGGCCTTCTGCAGATCAAGAGCTAGTAGAAAGCCTTTTTGTTTCGGACCTCCGTCCCAGTTGGATTGCAAAATTGAGACAATGTCCACTGCCCTTCTCACTTGATCTGGGCCTTGTCGACCTGGAATAAATCCGGCTTGGTCCTTGTGAATATATTTATCAATGAAAGAGGAGATGCGGAGAGCTAGAATTTTTGTAAGAATTTTTAGGTCATTATTAGGGATATGGGGCGGTAGTTACAGACTTCTTCTGGGTTTTTATCTGGTTTTGGAATAACCGTAATGTATGCAGTATTAAGTTGCGTACCCAAAGGGGTGCCTTGAGTCTTGAAATTAAAAAAGTTTGTCATATGTGGGGCTAGGGTATCTGCGAATGCCTTATAATAGGGGATCGACAGGCCATCTGGACCTGGGGCTGAACCCTTTCGGAGGCCCTTGATTACTGTCGCCACCTCTTCAACCAAAAAGGGTGCTTCCAGCCTGTCTCTATGTTCTACGTTTAAGGATGGGATGGGTAGGCTGTCCAGAAAATAGTCAATCGAGTCCCTGGGAAGCTGTGGAGGGGCACTATACAGGTCGGAATAGAATGTTTTAAATGCCTCCAGGATCTTTTTAGGGTTGGCCGTAGGTTCTTGACCTGCTAAGCGTATCTTGGGCAATAAATGAAACCTTGTTTTAGGGGACAATTTGGTCGCTAACATCTGACCTATTTTTCCTTTTTGGGTGTAAAACTTATTGCCACTCCAGTGGAGAAATCTCTCTGCTTTCGTTGTGAGAGCTAAATTAAGTTCTAGTCTCAGCTTGTCAATATTCTCTAGTAAGGCTAAAGACGGTTTCTTTTTGTGTTGTGCCCTTAGGGTCCTATAAGACTTCTCCAGTCGTACAATTTCTGCTTTGTGTTCTCTTTTGATTTGGAGATCTGAATAATCTTACCTCTAATACAAGCTTTATGGGCTGCCCATAAGGTCTCCGCAGAGATATCCTCAACATTGTTAATTGTGAAATATTCTTGAAGGGCTTTATTGATTTCCGTTGTTGTGGTTGGATTGGAGAGAATGGACTCGTTTAGCCGCCAATGTACGTTCCTTGCCATACCGGCTATAGTGCGGATGGACATGATGACAGTAGAATGGTCAGATAGGACTGTGTCTCTGATTTGGGCCTTGATCACTGCCGGAAGTACAAATGAAGGAATTAAAATATGATCAATCCTGGCATAGGTCTTATACTGGTGAGTAATGAGTATAGTCTCTCTTTGAAGGATTAGACTCCCGCCAGACATCTGTCAACCCCCTGTCATGGAGTAATTTGGCAATTTTCAGGCTGACCCTAGTGGGTCTAGTAAGTTGGGCAGAGAGGTCTGGATTTGTCCAAATGCTGGTCGAAAGCCACATTGGAATCCCCCCCCCCCCCCCAAATGACTGTGCCTTCCAGAAGTGGGGTTAAAGTATCCAAGATTAGTTGGAAAAACTTGTCTTGCCCTTTGTTGGGAGAATAGTATGAGACCAGGGAGTATAGATGACCCTCAATTTTACCCTTAACCAATATAAACCGTCCCTCCGGGTCTTTGAAGTCAGAAAGATATTCAAAGTTACTGGATTTGGAGAAAAAGATTGCGACCCCCTTGGTCTTGTTCTTGGCATTAGCCAAGTAGAAGAGGGGAAAATGAGAGTGGACAAACTTGGGACTGTACCGCCCAGGGAAGTGGGTCTCTTGGATCATGAGAATGTCAAGTCTGAGGCCGCGTACACACGGCAGAGAACCTCGACGGGCAGAACACATCGTTCCGCCCGTCGAGGTTCTCTGCCGGCCGTCGAAATCGGCGACCCGCCCGTCGGGAATGGCAACCAGCCATTCATCCAGGCGGGCCGTCAAGCAAATAGAGAGCGTGCTCTCTATTTCTGCTCGACGGGATTCCTGACAGGATGCTCGCCGAGAGCGTACACACGGCCGAGGTCCTCGCTGGAATGCAGCTTCCAGCGAGGTTCTCGCTGGTTTCCAGCGAGAACCTTGGTCGTGTGTACGCCGCCTGAGTGTTTTGTAACTATCAAAGATCTTTCGCCTTTTGACAGGGGAGTTCAGGCCTTGAACATTGTGTGTGGCTATATTGAGGGAGCTCTGTACGTGATCAGCCATGGGGATCCGAAAAGTAACTATGTCTGTCTCTACCTCCACTCACCCTTAGACGTCTTCTGTCCCCCCAGCCTTGCCATTTGTCAGGATGGACGTCCGGCAGCCTGGTGGACACTCCTCGTTCGTAGGTACCGCAAGCTGAAAAATAATAAAAGGTTAGGCACATGTGGGAAAGATGAGCAACAGAAAAGGAAAAAACAGATTTGAAAGAGAGAAAGAGATGATATAAAGGTCTCCCAATCCAACTAAAGAAGAAGAAAAAAATAAGAAAAAATACATTCTCGGGGAGGGGAGATGCCCCTCGAGAACTTCTACCAAGGTAGATCAAAAAAGGCTTGCTCCAAGAGAGAATAAGCGACCTCGCCCCCAGAAACCTTCTGGAGTCTGAGGGAGAGGTGGAGGTACATGGGGCCCACCCCAGCCAGGGCGCCCCTGAAAAAATGATTACAGCGATTTTCAAAACCGAAACTGGAAGGGATTGAGTAAATCTAAACCCAGTTCGGTCGGATCTAGGTCCGATCCGGAAGTCCCCCCCCCCCCCTGTGGGGACCGAGGAGGGAGAGACCTCAGATGCAAAGTGGGGACCTCCCCCTGCAAAAAAATAAATTAAAAAAAGGAGATCTTTTTAGCAGGAGGAATACTGTTGAAATATCAATTGTCCAAAAAGCTGTTACGCTGATCAGAGAAAGTCTAATTCTCAGGCATAGGTCCGACCAAGAACCTCGAAAGTTCAAGGAGTATATGACCAATGTGTCAGCCGAGATCTGGATAAGTGGGTCCGCTGTCTCTAGCTTTCTTGGACCTCGACCTGGTCCAGAGTAGGGATTTAGGACTGGTGGGGGTCGGTCTCTTGGAAGTGTTTGGGATACTATGAGAAGTGTCCATGGCGGGTTCTTGCGAGATGAGCTTAAGGCGCATTAGTAATCTTTCTCCATCAGGAAAGGTTGAGAAGGAGTAGTTTTTCCCTTTATCCGAGAACTTGACCGCAAAGGGGAATGCCCATTTATATTTTATATCCTTTTGAACCAGGACTAGGAGTAGCGGCTTTAATGACCGTCTTCGCTGCATTGTGGAGGGAGAAAGGTCTGCGTATATTTGGACGGGATGACCTTGGCACAAAACATTGGGCACAGAACGTGCTAGTCTCATGACTTCATCCTTTACTGCGTAAAAGTGGGGTTTAGCGATGATGTCCCGCGGTGAGCCGTCCTTTCTGGGTGTCCCCAGGGCTCTGTGGGCTCTCAAGCTCTAGGCGGTCTTGAGGAATGTTTGGGATAAAGTTCTGGATCATATTTTGTACCGCTGCTGGAATGTCAGTGATGGATTCGGGCAGACCTCTGATCCGGAAATTGTATCTCCTGGATCTGTTCTCCAACTCGTCGATCCTGGAAAGGGCCACATCCAATTGCTCCTGTACTGTATGGATATGTTCTGAGTTCTGGTCTGTGGCTGCCACCGTTTGGTCAAGCTTGTCTTCTATCGCTTCAATTCTGGTGCCCAAATTCTGAAAATCTGCTTTTAAATCTCCTGTTATTTTGGTAGCAGTCTGAGCGAGTCCCCTATCCAGGAGTTCAGCCAGTGCCTGATATAAGTCAGTCACTGAGAATGCAGATGCTGCCGTCAGGGTGCTGACAGGGAATTGAGCAGCCTGGCTCCCTATGTTAGGTCCTATGAGGGGTAGTGCAAAGCCCTCCATATTACTGCCTACCAGGGGTTCTGTGAAAGTTGTTGAGGGGGCATGTCCTGCTGGTAATTTACTTGGACCAGGGGGGTATAAGGCAGGGGTACCATATTTGGAGGAATCCTTCCCTCATGCATCTCCTCAGCTCCGCTCTTGTGAGGTGCAGCAGCGGTGGCCATCTTGGATTTTTGCAGTTTTTTAAAGTTATTAAATAGCAGCTTTAAAGTGTCCCTTTTTAAAAATTAGTTAAATAGGGGTGTACCCTGGTGTCTGGGGGTGCCGTGTGTAGTGATGGCACCACTTCCAGCCCGTTTTTGGCTGACTTACGGGCACCGCTGGACTGGGGTGATGAGGAGCTCCCGGCTCAAGCAGCCATCCTCAGAGCTCCGTGCATGCGCCTCTCCGGAGATATTCTTTATACCTACAGGTAAGCCTTATTATAGGCTTAAAAGAAAGAGAAAGGTTCCCCACCGGGGTTATTAGGCAGCGGGATCAAAGGATTAAACAGTTTCCATATAAAACAATATTTATTGACCGATAATATCGGATATCACAGTGAGTATGGGTAAATGTTAAACAATATATAAAAGAGAGGGTACAAAGGTTTCTCAATCCTTGTTGCAGTAGACATAAATATTTATACATATCGTAAAGTTGCAGGTGAATGCACAATGTGGATTCCTGACGCGTTTCGACCGTTCGATCGGTCTCTTCAGGGGGACAGGCATTCTAAAATATTAATTATAGGGGTTCAAAAGTATTACAAAGCATAAAAACATACATCATGGTGGGTCTATCACAATGATATAGTTACCGCTAAAACAAGGAATCAAGCATGCTGGTCACCGCTGGGTAGCCGGGGGGGGGGCCCTTAGGCTGCCTCCATCCTCCCCAATGCGAATGACGGCCCATCCTCGAGGGCCTACAATGAGCCAGAGTGTGGACACCCTCCAGGAGGTGGAGAAATCAGGACCCATAGAATTGTGTATGATTAGGAAGGATTAGATAAATCCATTCAACATAGCTGCCAAAGTGACAGCACAGCAGTATGTATGGTATTAAGGGGACTAAAGGCAGTTGCTAAGTGCAAATATAAAATGGATGTCAGGGCAGCTTATAAAGTCCATTAAAGTTGTTCAGTAAGGAGTATGCAATAATATAAAGCAATATGAAACAACAAAAAACCGCGCTAGGAAAACCCCCTCCCCCCAGAAAAGACTACAGGCTGCAGCAAGCGTGTGATAAACAAGAAACAATGGGATATAAAAAGCCGCGCCACACAGAGGTTAATAACACCAGTGTAAGTGATGATAAAAGTAATAAACACTAAAGTCCATTAACGTCCATAATGGTTGCAATAATGATGAATCTCGGAAGCGATCCTCTGTGAAGTGTCACCAAACGCACACACGTCAGAAGGTGCACCCGCCACCACATGAAAAAGCAGCTTACCAGAGGTCAGACCTATGCTAGCGTCTGACTATAACCCAGTCAACGGCCTTTGGTTCCTTGAGGTTCCCACGATCAACACGAGTAGACCAGGAGAGGGACACTTCTCCTAGTGAGCTGCCCTGTCACTAGGAGAAGTGTCCCTCTCCTGGTCTACTCGTGTTGATCGTGGGAACCTCAAGGAACCAAAGGCCGTTGACTGGGTTATAGTCAGACGCTAGCATAGGTCTGACCTCTGGTAAGCTGCTTTTTCATGTGGTGGCGGGTGCACCTTCTGACGTGTGTGCGTTTGGTGACACTTCACAGAGGATCGCTTCCGAGATTCATCATTATTGCAACCATTATGGACGTTAATGGACTTTAGTGTTTATTACTTTTATCATCACTTACACTGGTGTTATTAACCTCTGTGTGGCGCGGCTTTTTATATCCCAATAATATAAAGCAGTGGTGAACTGGGTAAGGTGTGAAAGGGGTTGGTGGTGTGATTGGTGGGGGAAGTAAATAAATGATCACCATTAAGGGCAATCCAATGTGAAAAATATAGAAAATTGTATGCATGATTTGAAGGAAGTGAGTATATGGTGTGAACACCTGTGTGTATTAAAGTGATGGAGGTGAAGTGGTATGAAAAAATAGATATGTGAAAAAAATATATATAAAAAAAAAAAAAATTGTAGTGGTGGTGGGATAGGTGAAAATAGGTAATAAAGTGCTATAAAGTTATATAGATAAATGGTTACCTGATGCAATAATAGGTAGAAATATTCTGTGTGACAGGTAAGAAAATCCTGCCTGCTGGTATGCATGGTAGGTGAGGACAAAGTGCAGAGAGACCATGAGTGCAGTAACATCTGATCTGGCCTGTGTGGAATCAGATAATGACTCCACACAGACCTACCATTTTATAGAGTCCAATGGGTTATTATAGGCTTACCTGTAGGTAAAAGTAAAGAAATGGGGTTTACAACCACTTTAACATCATATAGCAGGGGTAACTTTACACTGGACTAACGCTTATGCAAACGACATAAACTACGACGCCCGGCTGCAAGTACGTTCGTGAATCGGCGTATCTCCCTAATTTACATATTCGACGCGTAAATCGACGGAAGCGCCACCTTGCAGCCAGCGTAAATATGCAGCTAAGATACGACCGTGTAACAGACTTACGCCGCTCGTATCTTAGCTGAATACAGAAAAAAGATACGCCGTGCAGAATAGACTTTACGCAGCATATCTATAGATAAGCCGACGTAAAGGCTATCTGAAGCTGGCCCTTTGTATTTATTTATCTAGATTGAGGGGCTTAAAACAATAAATGCGATCTTTTTGATGTTGGCAAATCTCATATGCTAACCGTTTTTTGGGTTCTAAAAAATTAAGTTTTTAAGGGTCTAGAAAAAATGTAGTTTTTTTCAACCCAATCATTACGGGTTTGCCTACACACGATCGTGAAAGAAAAATGCTCTAGCAAAGCATGGTTAAAAACCTTGGGCCAGATTCTCAAAAGAGATACGACGGTGTATCGTAGAAAACACCGTCGTATCTCTGTTTTTTTAACTGGGTATCTATATCGTGCGATTCCTAGAATCACTTACGCATAGATACAGCGAAGATCCGACAGGTGTAAAACAATTACATCGTCGGATCGTAGATGTAATGACTTCTCTGGCCGCTAGGTGGCTTGTACGTTGATTTCTCATTTGCCTATGCAAATGAGCCTAATCCGACGATTCCCGAACGTTTTTACGCCGCCCCGTCATCGTTTACGTAGTTTCCGTAAGCTTAAACCTACCCCTGCTATATGAGGGGTAGGTTTACAAAGTTCCGTCGTTGCCATTTTAAGTATGGCGTCGGGTCAGCGCCATCTTTTGCCGTCGGTTACGTTGTTTTACTAAGTCGTTCGCGAATAGGGATTTACGTAAACGACGCTCACGTTGGTTTCATTCACTTTTTCCGACGTGAGCTGAAGCATGCGCACTGGGCTATTTTTGAGGCCGGCGCATGTGCAGTTTGATCGACGCCGCCGCAACTTACGGAGCAAGTGCTTTGGGAATACGGCACTTGCTCTGTTAAATTGCGGCGGCGTAGTGTAAATGGATTACGCTACGCCAGCGGCAATTCTATGAGAATCTGGCCCCTTGTGTAAAAATAGAGCATGTTCGAAATTTTTAATGGTAATTTTTTAGATCATGAAAAATGCTCTGAAGCCCACACACAATCGTTTTTAATGACATAAAAAAAAAAAAAAAATTTTGGAAACCGAAAAACGGTCGTGTGTACCCTGTTAATGGTTTCTTATTTCTCTGCTGATCACATCTACAATTTTTCTTGCAGGTGAAATCATTTATGGTCATGAACACTGTCAGTGCACTTGAAGCTCTTGGAAGCATCATAATCTATTGTTATGATATTTATCGATCAGAGTATTTTGATGCCACTGTAAGTACAGCAAGAATCTTAAAGAATGACTTATCTATCAGACTGCATTAACTTTTTTATTTGAACTTAAATCATTCAATATATCTTGGCAACTCTGCAAATAGAAAGTTCTCAAATATCTCAAAGTGGATTTCCTTGTTTGGGTTTTTTATATACAATGTTACATGCTAGATCATGAAATAATTTTTTGATTTATTTATATAAATTCATAAAAAAAAATAAAAATCTAACAGACATTTAAAAACACTTAGGGCTAGATTCTCATAGATTAGCGCTGGCTTAGCATAAGCCATTTACACTACGCCGCTGCAACTTAACAGAGCAAGTGCCGTATTCTCCAAGCACTTGCTCCGTAGTTTGCGGAGGTGTAGTGTAAATGGCCCAGCGTAAGGCCGCGTAATTCAAAGGGGGCGGCTTGTATTTAAATTAAGCGTGCCCCCGCGTCGAACGAACTGCGCATGCGCCGGCCGGGGGAAAAAGCCCAGTGCGCATGCTCCAGCTCACGTCGGTAAGCGTAGTTGAAACCAACGTCAAAACGACGTGATTGGCATTTACGCAATGCCCTATTCGCGAACGACTTAGTAAAAAGACGTAACCGACGGAAAAAGCCGACGCTGACCCGACGCCATACTTAACATGGCATCCGGCGGCATCCGACGGTACTGCGTAAGGTTACTCCACATATTAGCAGGGGTAACCTTACGCGTACGAAAACTATGTAAGCGACGACGGGGCGGCGTAAAAGCGTTCGGGAATCTGAGTAGTAGCCTCATTTGCACAGGCAAATGAGAAAACAACGTAAAGGCCACCTAGTGCCCGGAGTTGTCATTACATCTACGATCCGCAAGTGTAATTGTATTACACTTGTCGGATCTTCATCCGTATCTATGCCTAAGTGATTCTAGGAATCACTTGCATAGATACCCGGGGAAAAAAACGGCGATACAACGGGGTATCTGAGATACCCCGTCGTATCGCCTCTGAGAATCTGGCCCTTAAAATCTACTTTGCAGGGCATGCAACTATAGCTCCCATATGATTTTAATCAGTTGGTTCTATAAACTTCAGAGCAATTATGTATTATCTTGTAACAGATCTGCGTTTAGACTGCAGCTAAAACTACATGCGTTCTCACATACAGTATGTATCAGAATATATCGTTATCTCAGTGCAGCGCTGTTTTAGGAGGCCTTGTACACACGAGGGGATATTTCCGCTGAACATGGTCCGACGGACCATTTCAGCCGAAAAATCCCCTCGTCTGTAAGGGCAAACGGACGCTTTTTGCCGGATTCATCCGGCGGAAAAATTTCAAAGCATGCTTTGAAATAATTCCGCCGGATAGCTGGCCGTCAGATATGTCCGCTGGTTAGTACGGCAAACCAGCGGACATATCTTGCCGCACATGCGTCGTATCCTGTGAATGGATCCGACGCATGCGCGCGGAAGTGTTTACTTCCTGGTGCGGTGACGTGGCGGTCACGTGGCGGCGTCAACGTCACCGCCGCGTCACCGCGCTGTCCGCCGGCGGGGAATTTGATCCGATGGTGTGTACAGCCATCGGATCAAAACATCCCGGCGCAAATATACGCTGTAAACGGTCCGGGGACCGTTTACAGCGGATATTTCCCCTCGTGTGTACAAGGCCGGACATGTGATCAAACATGCTTAAAATATAACATAATCCACATTAAAAAAAGTCAAGTTAAACTTACCGGTAACTTGTTTTCCATGAGTCTTTCAGGACAACACCTTGAGAGAGTATGGCTCCACCCACTTGACAGGAAACACACCTCCACCAAACTTCTTAAAAGGAGGTTTCTTTCCACTTATCATCAGTAGTTGTAGAGAAACCTCCGGTCCAAGCTGGAACACATAATCAGAGTATGGTTAGTCACAGCATAATATTCAAAAACAATAAGGGCGGGTTGCTGCTGCCCTAAAAAACTCATGCAAAACATGTTACCGGTAAGTCTAACTTGACTTTTCCCTTATCGTCTGGACAGGACAGCACCTTGAGAGGATAAAAGACTTAATCACTTAGGGAGGGATTACAGCCTGTGAGAACTTTCTGCCAAAAGCCTGATCGCTTGACGACAGAAGATCCAGTCTGTAATGACGGACAAACGTTAGGTAACTTGACCACATAACCGCCTTACAAATTTGGTCTTGCGTGGCACCAGCCATTTCTGCTCATGTAGTGACCTGAGCTTTGGTAGAATGTGCTTTAATTCCCAGTGGGGGAGTGTGGTGTACCTGAAGGATGGCTGGTTTTCACCATATTTTGGAGAGAAAGGCACGTTAATTGCACAGCTGCGTGTTCAGCTATTTAGTTCTGACCTGGCTGTGGCTCAGGGCCCCACCCAAAAGACAGGAAGTCTGGTTCTGGGAGCCAGATGAGCTCCCATCTCTCTGAGAGGAGAGAGAGGCTGCATGGGTTGCAGCTAGTGCATGCATATCTGCAGGAGGTAGATGTCATTAGTGATTAAGCAGCAAGTCGCTGATCAGGAGAAAAGCTAGGTGTGAGCTCTAGAAAACTCTGTTTGTTCTGAGGAACCAAAATTGGGTCTAGGCTAAAGGCCTGAAACCACCGGATGGCAAGAATGAAAGCCAGGAGGCTAAACTGTTGAGTTTATATACAGGAATGGTGGAACCCCCTGCGAGGGCTGCTAATGTATTTGTGACCTTTTGTGCTTTTAAATAAAAGTGGGCTACCAGGCCCTTAAAAACTCAGTTCAGGACTGGCGTACTCACTGAAAAACGCATATCCCACTTGAGCTAATAACCCCAACATTACAGGGAGATAGCCCCTTTTGGGAATAGGATACCAGAATAGTGGTTTTAAGCCATCTAGGTATCGACCCCTTTGATGATTGGTGGCCCTTTTTTCCAGAAAAAAAGTACAAAGAATCCGATGACTGAAAGTCCTTGGTTACTTCAAGATAATGTAACAAAGCCCTTTACACATCCAAATTTTGGAATTGGCTTTCCTTTTCTCCCGAAGGGTTTGAGCAAAAGGTTGGAAGGATGAGCTCCTGTGACTGAGGCGGACGCTACTTTTGGCAGGGAACCTGGATCGGTTTTTAGTACAATCCTATCCGAATAGATGAATAAGAAGGGTTTTCACTAATCCTCCTAGTGGACGGTATAGCCACTAGGAACAAAGTCTTAAGACTAAGATTCTTCATCGAAATTGCTTGTAGCAGTTCAAAAGGTTCCTGAAGAACCACTGATAAATCCCAACTGGAAAAGTGCTTAGCAGGAGCTGGTCTGGATCTAGCAGGCGCCCTGAAAAATCTTGAAACTAGAGGCTCCGAAGATATTGGTCTTTCCAGAAAAACTCCCAATGCGGCTATCTGCACTTTAAGGGCCAGATTCAGGTAGAGTTAGGCTGGAGTATCAGTGATACGCCAGCATAACTCTCACTTTGAGCTGGCGTTTCTGTTTTCTGTAAGCAGAAAACACGAAACGCCGGGTTGGAGTTCCTATACGAGCGGCGTAATTGTATTTCGCCGTCGTATCGGAACTGCAATTTTAAAAATGGCGCTCGGGGCGTTCCTGCTGATTAACGCCGAGAATATGTTAATCAGCGAGAATCGGCAATTCACGATCGTATTCAGGCCCGACGCAGTGACTTTCCGACGTTTCCGTAAGAGATACGCGGCGTAAAGAAAAACCAGCCCCCTAGTGGTGTATCCTATGTTAAGTATGGTCGTCGTCATCGCGTTGAATTTAAAAATGTTCGCGTTGTTTGCGTTAAACGTCCGTGAATGGGGATTGACGTCATTGACGTTCACTGACAGAATTTGGAGCATGCGCACTGACAGTCAACGCATGCGCAGTACGTTCGCCGCGGGATCGCGCCTAGTTTAAATAATACACGCCCACTACCCGCCCAATTTGAATGGCTCATTTTCGCTACGCCGCCGCAACTTTAGGAGCAAGTGCTTTGTGAATACAGTACTTGCTCCTAAAGTTTCGGCGGAGTAACGTAAATGAGAAATGTTACTCCAAAATAAAGATTCGCCCATCTACCTGAATCTGGCCCAATGTGTACTGACTGACAAGCCTTTTTCTGCTCCATTCTGAAGAAAGTCCATAATTGACACTAGATTTATCGCCACTCTATTTGACGAGTGACACCAGGAGTTGTAAACCTTCCAGTATTTAGCATAGATCTTTCTGGTAACTAACTTTCTACTGGAAAGCAAGGTAGTCACCAGGAGACAAGACAGACCTTTTTGTCTCAACAACTGCCTCTCAGATATCACGCTGTGAGGCTTAGACTTGCCACCTCTGGATGGTGTATCGGACCCTGCAGAAGCAAGTCCTGCTGGAGAGGTAGCCGCCAAGACGGTCTGACTGCCAATCAAAGAATGGTGGTAAACCATGACCTTTTTGGCCAAAATGGAGTTATTAGAATTACTTCCACCATTTCCTTCTATATATTCCTCAGTACCAATGGAATTACTTAAAGCGGAGGAAAGGCGTTCCAAGTTCCAAGGCTGTATTAACGCATCTCTTCCCTGGGAACTGTAGTTTCTGTGAATGGAGAAAAAAAGACGGAAGTTGCGTATTTTCTTCTGATGCAAATAGGTCTATTTGTGATTGGCCCCAGGCCCCCGATGATCATTGTGAAGACTTCTGGATTTAAGGTCCATTCTGCTTCCTGAATCCGTATTCTGCTTAGAAAACCTGCCACTATATTTAGAGTGCCCTTGAGGTGGACTGCTGGTAAGAACAGCAAATGATTTTCTGCCCAATTTAGCATGTTTGAGGCGAGAAGCTGAAGTGTTAGGCTTCTTGTGTCTCCTTGCCTGTTTAAGTAGGTTATGGTAGTGGCATTGTCCGAGAAGACTTGAACATGGGAACCTTGAAGGTCTAGAGAGAAGGTTTAAAGCTAAGGCCACTGCCCTTAGTTCTCTCCAATTAGAGGACTTTTTTGCCTCTGATTGGGACCAAACACCTTGAGCGTAGTTTTGACCCAGGTGCGCCCCCCCCCCCCCCATACCCATAGGCCGGCATCGGTCATTACCACTTTTTCTATTGGAAACAACCATAACAGGTCTGCTGACAGGTTTGTCGGACTTCACCACCACCAAAGCGATTGTTTGACTTTGTTGGGGATTTTCACCTTTGTCTCCAAAGATTCTGTCCTGTGATCCCATGCTTTCAGGAGGAAACTCTGAAGAGGTTTGAAATGAAGCCTTGTCCATTGCACAGCTGGCATGGATAAGGTTAGGGTTCCTAGGGCTGACATTACTTGCCTGATGGACAACTCCGGATTTGTCTGTAAGGAGGCTACAACTATTTGTATCTTTATCTTTTTGTCTTCTGGGAAAAAGATTCTTTGCTCCACTGGGCTGACCCGATACCCCAAAAATTATGTTTCTTGGGTTGGGTTTAAATTTGATTTTTCCATATTTATGATCCAGCCCAAGGCCTCTAGATGACTGCGGCTCTTCCAAGGTCCTCCATTAATTTCTCCCTGGAGGGGGCAAAGAAGAGCAGGTCGTCTAGGTATGGAATTACCAATACCGCCTGAAAGCGAAGAGAAGCAAGAGCCTCTGCCATTACCTTTGTAAATATTCTCAGAGCCGAGGAAAGGCCAAAGGAGAGGGCTTTAAATTGGAGGTGCATAACCTCTTTTCCCATATTTACTGCCATGGGGATATGCAGATAGGCATCTCGAAGTTCGATTGATGCCATAAAGCATTCTTTTGTCAAAAGGTATTTGACCGTGAAGATCGAGTCCATACAGAATTTTTTGTATAGGACTGATCTGTTCTGCGACTTCAGGTTGAGAATTAATCTGAAACTTCCAGATGGCTTTTTTTATTATGAATATATGGGAATAAAATCCCTGATAAAGCTCCCCCTGTGGTACTCGAGTCAGAACCCCCCAGTTCATCAGATCCTTCACAGGTTCTTCATTGCTAGGGATTTGACTATATCTCTTGGCAGATTTGTCAAAAAGTACCTCTCTGGGGGGTCGGAAAACTCTATTCTGTAACCTTGGGTTAGCATAAAGAGAATATACTGATTTTCTATTATGCTTGCCCAATAAGTTAGAAATCTTTGAAGTCTTCCCCCACCTGCAACCGGCTGTCATTGTGCTTTGCTGGTTGACGCAGGAGGATGGAACAAGACATTCCTCTGCCTTTTCACTTCTGCCCTGACCAACATTTCTTCCTCTCTTGAGGCTTGTTTTGTTCTTGAGCCTTTTGAGGATGAAAAAAACTTTTGCCCATCTGCTTTTTCTTTTTGACAGGAAAACATTTCTTCTTGTCTGCAGTTCTGTGGAGAACCGCATCTAAATTGTGACCAAACAATAAATCCCCTTGGAAGGGTACGCCACACAGCTTGTTTTTAGACGCTGTGTCCCTCGCCCAGGTTTTCAACCACAGCGTCCTCCTAACAGAGTTAGTAAGGGCCGCAGACTTTGTCGTTCAACCAATACTCCATATTTCTGGAGACGCAAGTAGTTGCCATTGCAGGCTTAAGGTTGCCTATGATGAATCCCCATGTCCTCAAATGCTAGATCTGTAGATCTTGAGACTTGAGAAAACGCTGCATCAAGTTTTGGAACCTTATTCCAGGGAGCTGCTGGGTCTTCATCAAAAGGAAACATTCTCTTGTGTGCCCTAGCAAAGAAAGGTTTCCTTTCTGGATCAGTCCATTCTTTCTTGATTGCCTCAGAAATTACTGCATGGACTGGAAAGGTACGTATCTTGGGCTCACTGAATCCTGCATACATCCTGTCATGTAAAGATAATTCTTTACGCTCTTCCTCTAGGCCTAAAGTTGCATGAATTGCTTTTAGGAGGCCATCAACTTGTTCCAAAGACCTATATTTTGAAGACATATTCTCCAGCTCGTCATCCCCCTCATCCGATTCTTGAGAATGTGAGGGGGAAGCACCTTCCTGGTTCAGAGGACTATCTTCTGCCTCCACTACCAGGACTAACTGTGAGGCTTGTGAGGTAGAGGTCTGTCTCACGGATGGTTTTGTTAGTGAGGATTTAAAAGATTTGGATTGTAGCATCCAATTCTTTTTTAACAGATGCGATTATGTCGCTGCAAGCAGAAGACGCTTCCTCCTTCACTAATGAGTCAATACATGTTTGACAAAGTCTTTTTTAATGTGCAAAAACAGTGTAGCGCTGGACAGCATATACCACATAAGTATCTAAAGTAACAGGTGTAAACAGTGTTAATCTATAAATGGTAACAATCAATATGTGAATACACAAAAGCTATAAATGCATAGGTTGTTATAATACTGTGCCAATCAATATGTCACTGAGCCTAAAGTACTTATAAATATCAAAAATAAATAAACAGTGTAAAAATAAAGTGACCAATTCAGCAAATTAGTTGCAAAACAAAGAGTCCACAGAAAAAACCTGGGAGTTCACAGAAAAAAGCTGGGAGTTATTAGCCCCTTCCAATGCAGGTGATGAAAAGATGCAAACAATAAAAGTCTAATTAGGAGATCCACAGGTGAGAAAGGAGGGAGATTTCAGACATCAGTGGCCCAACACCAGTAGAAATAAAGGCTTACCTGAAAGCCTGTGACTAATCCCTTTCAGGAGTAGTCTAAACAGGCATAGCAGGAAATTCTGATCCTTTAGGGCAGTGGTTCTCAACCTGGGGGTCGGGACCCCCTCGGGGGTCAAATGATGATTTGCCAGGGGTCACCAAATCCTGGGCTGTTCCTAAAGCCCGCACCTCTTTTGCGGCCACCCAGCAGGGCTGTCCCTGGAGCCCAAAGCCGCCCACTCAGCCTCTTTGCAGCCGCCCATTCAGTTCACAACATGGCTAGGGGGCAGAGACTTTAGGTCAGCTGACTGGTGAGGAATATGAAGTGGGAGACATAGGGCCAGATTCACGAACACTTGCGCTGGAGTATTTGGATATGCGCCGCGTAACTGTGATGATGCGCCGTCGTTTCTATGTGCCCGTACCCACCAAACTAGATGCGCCCAATAACGGGTCATTTGCGACCGGCGGAACGTTCCGACGCCAGAGTATCGTCAGCGCTTATTTTCGCTGGGCGCATCAGTCGCGCCCATTGATTTCCCCTGCAAATATGCAAATGAGGGAGATTTCCCAATTCGCGAACGGATTAGCACCATACGCTGGCTACATGCGCCGCGCGTATCTGGTCCGTCCGGCGCAAAGTTATTTCTACAAAAGGCTGCTTTATCTTTACTCCAGACGGTCACAGGTCAGCAGGAGAGCAGCTACAGCAGCGTTACCGACAATAGGAGCTTGCTGAACAACAACACTTGCAAGGACAACACCTCTGTGTGCCAACATGCCAGGGGCAATTGTGGTCCTAGAACTACTGATGGGTCCCCTGGAACCAAGAAGGCGGCCACGTGAGAGGATATACCGCACTCGTATGAACCTCTTTGGCATGGGGGATGAGGAGGTGTATCGCCTCTTCAGATTCAGCCCAGATGCAATACTTGAACTAACCACAACCCTGCAGGATGACATCACCAGCAAGACACACCGCTCACAAGCAGTGCAGCCACTGGTGAAGGTCCTGGCAACACTTCATTTCCTTGCAAGTGGAACATTCCAGCGTACAAGTGGAGTGGTGGCTGGGATGTCACAGTCCTCCGTGAGCAGATGTGTGCACCAGGTTGTCCCTGCAATCCTCAGACGCATGTCCAACCAGTTCATCAGACCCACCACTGAGGAGCTGCGGCAGAAGGCAATGACAGATTTCTACAACATTGCCAGATTCCCTTGCACTGTGGGGGCCATTGATTGCACACATGTGGCCCTACAGCCCCCCAGTGCCACAGAGCACATATACCGCAATCGGAAGCATTGGCATTCCATCAACGTACAGGTGATAGCCGATGCCCAACGCCTCATATGGCACGTCCGTGCCAAACACCCCGGGTCCAGCCATGACAGCTTCATATACAATCAGAGCCCCATCCCAGCAGAATTTAACCAGAACATGTATGGGGACAGCTGGCTGGTTGGTGAGTGACAAGGGAGTCAGGCATGACTATCCCCTCCCGTGATGCACAACAGAAGTCGCACATGCATGACTAACATTCTCCTGTCTTTTCCCTTCCAGGTGACTCTGCATATGCACTGGGACCCCATCTAATGACTCCTTTCCGGAACCCCCAAACCAGAGGAGAGAGAAAATACAATGAAGCACACATCAAAACCCGTGCAGTGGTGGAGCAAACATTCGGGCTCCTGAAGTCCCGTTTCCGATGCCTGGATAAGTCTGGGGGGACCCTATTGTATTCCCCTACCTTTGTGTGTCAGATCATCGGTGCATGTTGCATACTACATAACTTTGCTATGAAAAAAGGCCTGCATATTGACATACGTGATGACCTGACCCCCGACCCACACAGTCCCCACCTGCCAGAGGACACCCAGTCTGCTGATGGAAGAGCAGTCAGGAGGGTCCTCGCCGTAGGCATCTTTGGACACTAAACCAAAACATTAATAACACAGACAGTGCACGCATGTACACCACTGATGTCCCTAGATCACACACACCACATGCACATCACATTGGATTAGCCCAAGTCCAGCATGTAGGACTTGGGAGCAGCAACGCCAGCATCAAGGCCCCAATGATGTCACTGTCCATTCATACACCTTTCACACGTCATTGATACAGCCGTGGGGTTAACTTCACCACCACGGCCGAGGGTGACACCCCTTACTTTCAGGAGTGCCACCCCCTCACATTCACACACCATTAACACTGTCCCCTGCACTCCTGACCGTGTGCAGTACAAAAAGAAATTAAAAATATCATATCCTGATAACTAAAATAAACAAAATCTCATAACCTGAGAAAAAGGAAAAAAAAAACTCATGACCTGAGTATGTCCAAACAAAAAATATAAAACAAGAAAAAAAAAAAAGGCCTCATCGGGGATGCCGGGGGCTTCTTCTGGGGGCCCCTCTCTGGCTCCTCAGCTGCCTGGATGGAGTGGGTGGGGGTGGGGGGGCATCTGGAGGTGGCTGATCCCCAGGTGGGCCACTCCTGGCAGGTGTGGCCTGCGTGCCCTCCAAGGCCCTGGCTATCCGTCCAAGGTAGGAGTTCGTCTGGGCCTGCATCCGGAGCTGACGGGTGACCTGATAATGCTGGGCCCGCCGACTCAGCCTCCCCTGGTCCCGGATGGCAGCACTGTTGGCCTGGACGGCTGCAGTAAGGTGCCGAATATCCCCCTGCACCTCCCCCAAAGTGGTGACCACTGCAGCGCAGTTGCAGCTTACATCCTGCACTGCGTTGCTGAGGTTGGCAACGGAGCCTAGGCTGTCAGACACTTTCTGTAAGTGCCCAACTATGGCCCCCATCTGTTCCGTCTGCCTGGCGTGATCCCTCGCCAACTGGTCCTGGACACCATCAGACACCCCCCTGGTCTTCTGGGTCGCCTTCCTGGGGCCAGAAGATGGTTGTCCTCGGGGGGAAGGAGTCGCCCTTGAGGGGCTTCCAAGGATGGGGGAGGGGACGACAGACGGCCCAGGAGAAGGGGAGGAGACAGACAAAACTAAGGTAAAGTCCTGCTCTGCCACAGCAGGATCCTCTACAACCACCTCGGCAGGTGTGGTGTGGCCACTCTCCTCCTCCACAACCTCTTCACCACCCAGTGGCTCGGGCACACGATGGCGTGGGGGGGATGGGGTGGAATGCACGCTGACAGATGATGGCCCAGCTCCGTCATCTGTGGATGACACAAAGCAGACACATGTTGGTGGTCCCACACACTTGGCACATGTACCCTCCCCCCCCCAAATGCAAAACAACAAATAGGGGATTATAAAACACTTACCTGTCCTTGTGCCTTCCTCCATGGAGTCATAGCCTGCGACCCCCTCCACCTGCTCCCTCTCCAGGCAGCGTGCGACCACCTCCTCCTCTGCGGTCAGGGTGACAGGACATGGGGGACCACCACCTGTGCCCCTCTCATACCTCCTGATGGAGGCCACCTTGTCCCTCACCTTGCGCCGCAGATCATTAATTTTTTTTTGTATGTCCCCAGCAGTCCGGGTGGAGTAGCCCAAGACATTGACCCTGGCAGCAATGGACTCCAGGATGCCCTGCTTCCTCTCCCGGCTGGTCTTCCGGCTTTTTTTGCCATGGAGAAAAGCATTATCCGTCTCCATTGCCGAAATGATGAGCGAGACCTCCTGGGCATTAAAATTCAGGTTCCTCCTCTCTCTGGGGGTAGCGGGAGCAGCCATTACCAAACAAAAGTATCTTCCCTGGGGTGGGGGGAAGCGGAAATACTTTTGCGCCGGAATGGCGTTTCCGCCAGCGCTTTTAAGCGCCCAGCGGAACGCATTGCGCTGACGTTTCCCAGGAAGTGGTGCCGACGGAAGTTGTGAGCATGCGCACAAGGGGGCGAGTGGAGCCGCACTCACTGCGCATGCTCCGTGGATGATGCGCTGAACGTAAGCCTCTGCGCTGGGCTCCGCCCATCATTTACATATGATCACACCCACTTCCACTTGCGTCGGGTTACGCCAGCGCATTATCGTTACTCTGGCGCAAGTTTACGCGCAACTGCTATGTGAATTACAGGACTTGCGCTGAAAGGGTCTTCAGAGTAACGTAAATGAGAAGCGTTACTCCAGAGGAAAGATACTCTCATCTACCTGAATCTGGCCCATAGTGAGTAGCACTACCTGTGATTACAGTTCCCATTAAAAGTCCCCACTATAGTTCTCAGATCATCAAATGACCTTGATCAAGAGCACCTATATTGGCTGATCAGAACTCTCCCACCAGCACTGCCACTCATCCCAACTCTCCCACCCCTAAGGAGTACAAATAGAGAATACGTGGAAAGGAAAAGAGGGGGAACAACAAATAAAAAGGGAGAGAAAGATTGAGAGAGAGCAAGAAAGATGGCTAGATTGAGGGATGGGGGAAAAACAAGAAGAAATTAGGATAGAGAGATAAAAGGGAAAGTAGGGAGTACAAAGAGTGGTACATACTAAATGTACCATAAGGGGTTTTAATACTGCACAAATGTAAGGGTTAGGGGCATAAATCACTTGTTTTGCCTTGGGTGTTGATAACCCACGCTACGAAAAATTTTACTGTTAGGGGTCCTCACAACATGGGAAATTTTATCAAGGGGTCACGGCACTAGAAAGGTTGAGAACCACTGTTTTAGGGTGTCAGGAACAAATCTGGATCTCTCCACAGATTAGATGGTAGAATCCACAGATCCTCTAAGGGTTAACCACTGCTTCCAAATGGAACTTTCATAGATGTATGTGAGCGTGTGTTTATCAAACACTATATGGGGAAAAAGAAAGGGACAATCCCATAGTGTAGGCGTAAAAAACGAGAGGGTTTATTTAAAAAATAAAACAATTGAAACAGCTTAAAATACTCTCATTCATATAGAGTGATACAAAAGTCCTTGCAAGCATAAAAAGCTCTGTATGAATATCAGACCGCCTAAGGCCGTTAGCGCATGCGCAATGCGAGTGTGTCTGCCCGACGATCGTTTCGTTGTAATGACATCATTAACTCCCAGCTTTTTTCTGTGGACTCTATTTGTTTTGCACCTCATATGCTGAATTGGTCACTTTATTTTTACACTGTTTATTTATCTGTTGATATTTATAAGTACTCTGTGCTCAGTGCCATATTAATTGGCACAGTGTTATAACAACCTATGCATTTGCATTTATAGCTTTTGTGTATTCACATATTGATTGTTACCATTTAAAGATTAACACTGTTTACACCTGTTACTTTAGATCAGGGGTCCTCAAACTTTTTAAACAGGGGGCCGGTTCACTGTCCCTCAGACCGTTAGAGGGCCGGACTATAAAAAAAAAAAAACTATGAACAATTTCCTATGCACACTGCACATATGTTATTTTGAAGTATATACACACACACACAGCGCTACAAAACAAATATACCAGCAAGAACGCTCTTTGACCATCAATGCTCGCCAGTCCAGCCCAATCAGTGCCTGCCTCACCATCATTGCAAGTCCCCCTCACCATCATTGAAAGCCCCCCTCACCGTCATTTCAAGCCATCATTGCAAGCCCACCCTCACTGTCATTCAGACCATCATTGCAAGCCCCCCACCACCACCATTTCAAATTCAAGCCATCATTTCAAGCCTCCCCTCACCATTGCAAGCCCCTCACGAACATTGCAAGCCCCCCTTCATCATTATAAGCCCCTCATTGCAAGCCCCCCTCGCAATCATTAATTGCAAACTGATCATGATCATTGCAAGCCCCCCCACCTCACCATCATTACATCACCATCATCATCATCCCCTCATTGCAAGCCCCCCCTCGCCATTATAATTGTAAGCCCCTCATTACAAGCCCCCCCTCACAATCATAATTGCAAGCCGATCAAGATCATTGCAAGCCCCCCAAATCATCATTACATCATCATCATCATCATCATCACCATCATCATCATTATCATCAGTCCCTCGTTGCAACGCCCCTCACCTTTGCAAGCCCCCCTCACCATAATCAGCCCCTCATTGCAACCCCCCCTCACCATTGCAAGCCCCTGATTGCAAGCCCCCCCACCTTCATCATAACATCATCAGCCCTTCATTGCAAGCCCCCCCCATCATCATCATAATTTTATCATCAGCCCTCCACCATCATTATTACATCAATATCAGCCCCCCTCACCATCGCAAGCCCCCTCCCTCCCTCACCATTGTAAGCCCTGCACAGCACTTTCTCCTTACCGTGCCACACTGCTCACTCAACTGCCGTGACGATCCCGCTGTGTCACAAAGGTAACAGTTCTGGCGCGCTGTGATAAATGTCCCGCCCTCCTCCTCCTAGACCAGCTTGTGTGATAGACATAACACCGGCTCTATCACACGAGCTAGTCTAGGAGGAGGAGGGCGGGACATTTATCACAGCGCGCCGTTAACACTGTCTTCTCCGTGACACAGCGGGATTGCTGTGTTACAATCTGCAGTGTAACCGGCGTTGCCTGTCAGAGTCAGGTGGGCCGGTTACAAGTCCTCCGCGGGCCGCATGTGGCCCGCGGGCCGTAGTTTGAGGACCCCTGCTTTAGATACTTATGTGGTATATGCTGTCCAGCGCTACACTGTTTTTGCACATTTTTCTTTACACTTTATATCTAAGTTGTAGTGTTTAGCAGCAGGACGTCCATCTCAGCATCCTATCTTAATTGTTTCACTAATATATATTCTTTACTAAGCACAAATTATTCCCATTCCCTTTTCCCTTCCTTTTACACAAAGTCTTTTTTAAGCCTTCAGGTAGCTTAGACTTGCATGAAGGACATTTTTTTTTATTCCCTGGGTCAGAGCTCTTGGCCTGCCATGATAAGGGAAAAAAAAAAAGACAAACCATACATTTGAATCAGCCTGAAAACCATTCAAGATGCTCACCAGAGGTGCACAGTGAGAGATCCACTACACTCATGTGCCCAGACAGGCCCCTGCCACCAGGGGGGAAAATAACTCAACCCCCCCCCCCCCCCAGGGAGAAGAGAGCTAGAGTGAGACCCCATAGTAAATAAGAGTAGAACCTCAGTCTACTCCTTACCCGAGACTTGCTGGTGCCTGTGCCTGTTCCACTCACTGCGAATCCTGCATCCATGTTAAGGCAGCAGCTCGATGCTGGTGGCAAGCGCCGGTGAAAAAAGGCACCAGACCTATTCCTCCCTCAGTGCTTTCCGACAGAAAAGACTTCACCCCCATGCCTCGTGCCCACTCGTGGGATGCTGCTCCCTTCCGGTTACCTCACTTCTGGGTGAAGCAGCCTGGCTAACCTTCCCAAGATGGTGGCGGCGTTCGGCCACCCGGACCAGAAAAAAATTTCCGCACTGTCTACGTTGACGAAGGGCAGCATCCCGGAGCAGTCTCGGCTCCTCTGAGCACCAATGAGGGAGAAGGAGCCCATCCACAAGGCACTGTCTAGCCCTTGGAAGTGGGAGAAATCAGACTCTCTGAGGAGATTTGGCCTCTCAGTATAGCACCTAGAGAGCTTCTAACCCCCACATGTGTTCCTGCCGTAGGAAACACAAAAACTGATAAGCGTAAAGGAGCCTCCTTTTAAATAGTTTGGTGGAGGTGTGTTTCCTGTCAAGTGGGTGGAGCCACATGCTCTCAAGGTGCTGTCCTGAAAGACGATAAGGGAAATAAAAAATTCCATCAATAAAATATTCACTTAAATAACATGCATAATGTACTTCTTTATAAATTAATGTCATTAACCACTTGCTTACTTGGATCGTATACCCCCTTCCTGCCCAGGCCAATTTTTAGCTTTCTCGCACTTTGAATGACAATTGCGCATGCAACACTGTACCCATATGACTTGATGACACTGATGAGACACAGATTGGCAGCACTGATGGGCACTCAGATGGCACTGATGGGCATTAATTAATCATCCCGTGACCACGTCCCTCTAGTGACGAAACGTTGGGAGGAACGACATTCTGACGTCACTGCATTGTGTGCCTGAACCGATAGATACAGGGTACTAAACCAAAGAGCAGGCTGGCTCGATTGTATTTTATATGCCTTATCTTCGATGTAAGTGTGCATTTTTATGTTACTTATTATATTTGTAAGGGTTTAACGCTATGCTAGTCCCTTCCCTTTTTTATGTGGTGCATCCTGGATTGCTCTGTTGTTTGAGACATCTTCTATGCAATATTGAACCATACTGAGGGATTTTTGTTACCAATAGAGACCCCAGGCTGGGATATCAACCATATGCGCATATAATTAAAGATCACGTCCATCTGGTAAGCCGCAGTGTTATTGTTTGGTGGAGGCACTATCCTGTCAGCACTTTTTCCTGGACTATTGGATTCGTTGAACACTGGGGATATTCAAAATTTTTACCTTTGATGCTTTGTTAATGGAATTCCTAAGGTTTTTTTTTTTTAGTTTGTTCACACGGACTGCTATTAATTCACTTGATAATTCTCATATTGAGGTCTCACAGACCTGACATATTTTTTTTTTTTTTCACCCAGTCGGTATTTCATCGTTTTAATTGATATTTATCTAGCACTACATTACCACTAGTGTCACATTTTAGCTTACAACAGCGCAGCTCTTCTTTTGACCATTAATATAAGTGTTGTATAACATTTTAGTTGCCGCTTCTTCTTTTTCATATTGATTAATAGCACTGCTGAGCACTGACAGGTAGCATTGGTGGGTACTGATAGATGGCACTGGTGGGCACTAAGGGGACCGATGTTCCTCTAACACAGTGGTTCTCAACCCTTCTAGTGCCGTGACCCCTTGATAAAATTTCCCAAGTTGTGGGAACCCCTAACAGTAAAATTATTTTCGTAGCGTGGGTTGTCGCCACCCAAGGCAAGACAAGTAATTTGCGTCCCAAAACCGACGGACATATTGCGCTCCCCGAGTCCCTTCCACTCGTACAGTGTTAAAACCCCTTAAGGTAAATTTTTAGGATGTACGACTCTTTGTTCTCCTTTCTTTCCCTTTTATCCCTGTCTATTCAAATTAATTTATTTTTGTTTCCCCCATCCCTCTCGAGCCGTCTTTCTTGTTCTTTTGCTCCCTTTTTCATAGTTCTTCCCCCTCTTTTCCTCTTCCTTCCATGTATTCTCTATTTTTATTCCTTCTCTTGCTCTTTGGTGAGGGGGTAGGATGAGTGGCAGTGCTGGCGGGGAATTGGGATGAGTGGCAATGTTAGGAGGAGTTCTGATCAGCCAACTTAGGCGCTCTTGATCAAGGTCATCTGCGGATCTGAGAACTGTAGTGGGGACTTTTAATGGCAACTATAATGACAGGTGGTAGTGTTACTCACAGTGTCACCGACTTTGTGATGTCTAGTAGCAGTGACACCTATGCCGAAATTAAGGAGAAAGGGTCTCTTTCAGCCCCTCCCACTTCACATTCCTCACCAGTCAGCTGAGCTCTAGTCTCTGGCCCCCCAGCCATGCAGTGAACTAAATGGGTGGTTGCGAAGAGGTTGAGGGGGTGGCCGCGGGCTCCAGGAACAGCCCAGCTGGGTAGCCACAGGCTTCAGGGACAGCCCTGCTGGGCGGCCCCAAAATGGGAGAGCGGTGTGGGCTTCAGGAACAGCCAAGGATTCGGGGACCCCTAGCAAATCATCATTCGACCCCCGAGGGGGTCCCGACCCCCAGGTTGAGAACCACTGCTCTAACAGAAGCTGGTTAACAGATTTCTTCTTTTCTTTAATGGTGCCAGCGTGAGGGGAAAAAAAGCCGATAACCGGCTTTTGTTTTACTTCTGTGATCAGCTGTCATTAACCCATTCAGGAAGATGGGCGCATGAATTACTATGGCAGGGATAGGAGGAGAGTAGGTATTTTGAAGCACATGATTAGAGCCAGAGGCTCCAATAGTCTTCAAAATAGGGAGGGCTCGGAGCGCAGAGCACTGCTTCGTGATCCCACCCTGTACAGAATACATTTTCGCTATGGTCATGCTACAGTTCCTCTCCGCCATTCAGGAGGCAGGTCTGTGAGACCCATTTCCCGAATGCAGTATTACAATAAGGTGAATATTTTATTAATGGAATTAGTTATTTTGATGTTGGTTTTGTCGCACGTTTTGAGCATGTCTGATCACATATCATGAGACAGCACTGCACTGAGATAACGGTATATTCTTATTTTAATTAGTACTGCTCAGTACATATCTGGTTAATGACACATGTATAATCAGGGCTTTTTTTCAGCGGGTACACAGGGAACGCAGTTCCGGCACATCTGGCATGGAATTTATGTATTGGCTGGGAGGTGCTGGAGGGTCTATTGCTGGCTGCTGGGGGGGGGGGGTCTATTATCTCTGGAGAGGATCTATTGTTGCAGGGTTACTATTGTTGCTGATGGGGATCTATTGTTGCTGGAAGGGACCTACTATTGAGGGAGGAGTCTATTGATGCTGGCTGCTGGGAGATCTATTGTTGCTGGGAAGGATCTATTTTGCAAGGAGAATGTATTGTTTTTGGCAGGAGGTTTAATATTGCTGGGGTGGGAGATCTATTGCAGCTGGCTGCAGGGAATTTATTTTACTGCATTCCTTGTTATCATTAACAAATTCCATACATATTCCATAGCACCACAAAATGATACTTGGTTCTGTATTTTCCAAAAGGGATGATACTGGGAGGTGGATAGGGGGTGAAACCAAGGGACAGTGCTCGGAGGTGGAACCAAGGGACAGTGCTCGGAGGTGGAACCAAGGGACAGTGCTCGGTGGTGGAACCAAGGGACAGTGCTTGGAGGTGGCTAGGGGGTGAAACCAAGGAACAGTGCTCGGAGATGGGTAGGGGGTTGAACCAAGGGACAGTGCTTAGAGGTGGGTAGGGGGTTGAACCAAGGGACAGTGCTTAGAGGTGGGTAGGGGGTTGAACCAAGGGACAGTGCTTAGAGGTGGGTAGGGGGTTGAACCAAGGGACAGTGCTCAGAGGTGGAACCAAGGGACAGTGCTCGGAGGTGGAACCAAGGGACAGTGCTTGGAGGTGAAACCAAGGGACAGTGTTCGGAGGTGGCTAGGGGGTGAAACCAAGCAACAGTGCTCGGAGATGGGTAGGGGGTTGAACCAAGGGACAGTGCTTAGAGGTGGGAAGGGGGTGGAACCAAGGGACAGCACTCAGAGGTGTGTAGAGGGCAGACTAAAGCAGCGACTTAGAAGGCGGGGGGGGAGTACCTGCACCTATTCTCAAAGAAAATAAGCCCTGTGTATAAATACCATTAAATAATCTATTCATCCCAAAGGGACAAGCAATAAGTTTTAGCAATTACAGTAGTGATGAGCAAACATTCTTTTTCTACAGGACACGGTTGCATGATAGCAGGTCTTTGAGCCAATTAGCTGCTGCCAGAAAATAACCCACAGGGTGTAGAGATATTAGTGACATCTAATATGGCACAAAATGCACAATACATCATCTCAGAATTATTAAAAATGTGAGATGCAAATGAATATCCCTTTTTTTAATAGCCAAGAGGAACAGGTTCTATTCTGTTGAAGTTTTGTGCCAAGCATAGTCATTTCTCAAAATCTGATTTTTTGAGAAAGTGCTGCATCTAGTACAAATGATGTCAGAATATAACCTGTTCCTGCTGACTGTTTTAATAAAGGAAAGCGATTTTGCATCCCGGTGTCTGGCATTCCTGCTGCTGGTACAATTGATTGCTTCGGTGGAGATAAGCAGAGTACCTAGTGTAATTGTGAATCTGGAACCTGATCTCACATATGAGATATTAAACTGGATTTTAAGTTTAAAAGGAAAGCCTCGCCTGTCAACAAGAATTCATCACACGGTTATTTAAAGCTACACTGTTTTATAAGGGTGGCACAATATCAGAATTTACCAGTACATAACCTTGCAGGTGAATTATTTAATTGTAGGAGATGGTATCAATACCAGTGGCATATCTAGGGTATGGCAGCCATGGCAGGTGCCATGGGCATCATATGAAGGGGGCACTGTTGAGTGGCTGGGCAGCAAGGCACTTACCAGGGTCTGAGGGTCTCTTCTTCCCTCCTCCCGAGCATAGGCAGGATCTCCTTTTCAGCAGCTTTGCTAATGGATAATTGGAAGCGCTATCCCTGCTGCGTTCAGACACAGCCCTCCCCTGTTCTCCCAGGCTCTCCCATTCCATCTGGTCAGATTGGCAGCGCACAAAGAAGGAGGAACATCAGTTACTCCCTCTCCTCTGTGAAAACTGAGGCCTTAAGTGATGAAGATTTCATCACTTCCAGTATTGGTTCTGCATTTACCTGGCCTTGGAGGGCAGAGGAGGGATCAGGGGTCTAATAAACCCCAGATTTTTCCATAACGAGGATATGTCACTACCCAAGGGATGATAAATATCACTAGTTTTGTTAGCCATTTATTTTGTTAAGGTTATATGAAAGATGGGTTTTCAAATGTTTCGACAGGGGCGCAGTTTTAGTTTTCACTAGATACGCCTCTAATCAATACACAAGTCTTTTGGACAAAAGGGACATTTCAACATATTTAATGTTTCTCCCTAACCCATTAGGAAATACCAATTGAATTGTTTTTTCCTAATTTACAGATGAGTTCTATTATTTTTATGATGCTTTTGATGAATATGGTGCACACGGTTCATATTTGATTAACTTCTGCTTTGCCGTTTTCACAGTTCTTAACAGTGGTCCTTGTTTTTGCGGTGATTTCAAACCTGTTGGAGTTCTGTGTTGGTGTGTCACTCTTCTACTTTGGAAAACTTGCCAAGGATGCAATGTCAGTAAGGCAGGTGAGTGAAGAAGAGTGGTGAGATATACTGACCTTTACAACAGCATAGAAGCAAGAGTTGAGGTCTCTGTTGCATACACAGTGGCAATTTATTGGAGTGGACTTCATTTTACTCTGCTGGACAAATTTTCAGCTCCTCTGGTGAAATCTATAAACTGGTTAAAAGTGGTACAGATAACCTGTTGGTTTTTTTTCTGTGCATCAGCAGAGTGGCAGTGGGTAGGTCAAAGGAGCTAGATTCCCAAATGGGTTAAATATTTGAATGTAGACTGTAAAAAAAAAAAGAAATGGTGAAACCAATGATGTTGGGGTCTGTGACAAACCCTCTGTCCTCAAACAGATCTAGGTCTGCCGTCAATGCTTTCTCTGTTCCGATCCAGCAACTTCCAATATTCTTTAGTCACCACCTCAGTGTAGAGTGGCAAAACATTCTGAGGTGTTGTCTGGTGGTTTTTACCCTACACTGAGGTGTTGTTTGTTGACTGGGGGGCTAAAAAATATTGCTGGATTGGAACAGAGGAAGCATTGACGGCAGACCTAGATCTGTTTGAGGACAGAGGGTTCGTCACAACTGGTTGGCAGTAGCAGGATTGTGCTTCCTGGCTGTGAAGATCTCCACCTGGGTCCAAGGTTGTATAGCAGCCTTCAGTCATCCCAGCGGAGATATGGATCTGGCATCAGAGTATCACCATTGGACAGCAAGCAGCCAGAATGTTGGGTCTCAGGGGACTGAGTAAGGACCAGCTGGTCCAGTTGCTGGAGGAAAACAGTCAGTGGGAGGAGTCGACCACTTCCAAGCAAAAGACAGAGCAGAGCCTCCCAGCCCAGGCAGCATGAGCCCTTGGGTTTTCTGGTATGAGAAAGAGATGGCCATTCTGGGGAAGGATGCCACCACCAAAAGAAAGCCACCGAAAGAAAGCTTGCAGCCATTGAAAAGGCACAAAAAAAGACAAAAGGAATGGGAGACTGCAAAAAAACGAGCCACCACCCGTGTCTGTCCCTGCTGTATAGGAGACCCAAAGAGTTTCCAGGAAGGACTTAAAGCTCTACCAAGACAATACAGGGGATGTGGTTGGGTTCTTTCAGGACTTTGATCATCAAAGCGAACTACTGGGGGTCCCCCCCACAGACTGGACCCGCCATGTAGGACTACTGGAAGGGGGGGCCGCTGAGGCTTATCGAATGATGGACCCTCTCAAGAAACGTAGCTATGAGGACCTAAAACAGGCAGTACTGGACTATTACGCTGTATCGCCAGAGGTGTATCGGGGCCAGTTCTATACTACCCCTCGGGTCCCCGAAACCTCCTTAAAAATGTTTGCGCACAAGCTCGCCCGATGGCTGGAAGGGGAGAAGGCCACCTCCCCTGAGGGGATTATTTAGGCCATGGGTCTTCAAACTACGGCCCTCCAGTTGTTCAGGAACTACAATTCCCATAATGCCTAGTGATGTCTGTGAATGTCAGTGTGTTACAATGCCTCATGGGATGTGTAGTTCTACAACATCTGGAGGGCCGTAGTTTGAGGATCCCTGATTTAGGCTGTCCTGAAGGAACAATTATTTTTCAAGTGTCCCCCTGAGCTCCAACAGTGGGTGCAAAAGTAAAAACCTGCCATGATTCCCTCTTGATCAACACACAATGGCGGAATATACACAAAACAAGTCCGCGCTCTTAAATGTTTGTAAAATATATATAAAATATATAAGCCCAATGTTGTTGGGATAAAAGAAAATAATCATATAAATATAGAGAAAAAATAATCCATTTATTGCAGATCCACTTCTAAAAACAAGGGAGAAAACAGTCCATATAGGATAATATACAGGGCTGTAGAGTAGTAAGCAATGTGCACAAACAGTTCCACCAGCAGACACCAGCAATTCATGGGGTTAAACCTCAACGGTTCCATGCACAGGCCATCATGAGGACAAAAACACACGCTGACAGTACCTTGATGGTAGATGGTATAAAGTGGTACACAGAGAGCCGCCGTCAGATCTTAGGATGAGGACCTGACATCAAACAGTCCACAATGCTGGAGTGTCACCACAAAGAGAAAGGGACGGTGCCATCCGACGGGACCATCCGACGGGTCTTACAGCCGGAAATGCGGCGCAGTAGGCTCTGCGGGGACACACGCTCTTCCCGTCCGATCGCATAGACGTCACACGTCTGAGACGCCACTTCACGTTCAGACCAGTGGAGCTGAAGTATCCTGGACGCCCTCTGGTGGAAAATCCAAAAATGGCATGTGACTAGTATAGGATGGTGGAAGCTGTAAGCAAAAAAGACAGGATATATTCTATCTTCTTTTAAAAGGTGTGTAATAAAATCCCATAAATAAGGGGATCAGGGGGGTCTTGACCCCCCAGATCCCCTTATTTATGGGATTTTATTACACACCTTTTAAAAGAAGATAGACTATATCCTGTCTTTTTTGCTTACAGCTTCCACCATCCTATACTAGTCACATGCCATTTTTGGATTTTCCACCAGAGGGCGTCCAGGATACTTCAGCTCCACTGGTCTGAACGTGAAGTGGCGTCTCAGACGTGTGACGTCTATGCGATCGGACGGGAAGAGCGTGTGTCCCCGCAGAGCCTACTGCGCCGCATTTCCGGCTGTAAGACCCGTCGGATGGTCCCGTCGGATGGCACCGTCCCTTTCTCTTTGTGGTGACACTCCAGCATTGTGGACTGTTTGATGTCAGGTCCTCATCCTAAGATCTGACGGCGGCTCTCTGTGTACCACTTTATACCATCTACCATCAAGGTACTGTCAGCGTGTGTTTTTGTCCTCATGATGGCCTGTGCATGGAACCGTTGAGGTTTAACCCCATGAATTGCTGGTGTCTGCTGGTGGAACTGTTTGTGCACATTGCTTACTACTCTACAGCCCTGTATATTATCCTATATGGACTGTTTTCTCCCTTGTTTTTAGAAGTGGATCTGCAATAAATGGATTATTTTTTCTCTATATTTATATGATTATTTTCTTTTATCCCAACAACATTGGGCTTATATATTTTATATATATTTTACAAACATTTAAGAGCGCGGACTTGTTTTGTGTATATTACTTGTGTTGGGTACTTCCGGGTACCATCATTCCCGCTGCACTGAACTGTTTATATGATACCCTCTACAGAAATCACCAAAGGGTTTGTTTTTTGCTTCATTGACCGGCCTATATCCCTCCTAGCGCCAGTGACCGTTTGTGTATTTTTGTCTACACAATGGCGGAAGTCTCCCCAGTTTCCAAGGTGTCCAGCCCCACCACTAAGCCCTACGTGCTTCCCCATCCTCGGATAAACCCCCAGGCAGCACCAACCCCTCGGGTCCCGCTACCACACCACCCAATAGACCCACCTTGGAAAGGCGCTGTTATGGCTGTGGGCAGCCTGGTCACCATCAGGCCAGCTGCCCTGCCAGAACCAAGACTCTCGGACCTAGTCCTGGCATGCCAGCACATTATGGGGATCGGTACCAAGCTCCTGAGGACCTGCCGCCACCCCCTTTAGACTGCTGTTTCCTTTTCTGCTGACTGGGACACCTACAAGAGGTCACCGTGGTTGGTCAAAGTGGTGGGATTCCAAGATTCAGGTGCGTTCCTTACTTTTATAGACCCACGAGTTGTGAGCCCTGGTGCTCTCCAGCCCGGCCTAGGAATAGGTATCCGATTGGCAAGCGGCACCAAACGCTTTATTCCCCTCGCTGCTGTCACACTGGAATGGGGCCCAAGTGCTGTGATGTTGGAGTAATGGGAGGATTACCTGCAGATATGCTTCTTGGGAATGATGTCGGTGACCTCCAGTGTCACTTTGTCTGGGCCGTCCCGCAAAATCAAGCCTGCTGGGAAGCCACCCAGTGGCACGAGGAGCCCAGTCATCATGTCTTCTCTTCAGCGGCTGAAAGGACTCCAGAGAGAAGGGCCAGTCCAGGCCTCTCCCCAGCGGCGGATATGTTCTCTGAGAGAGACAGAGGTTGGCTGAGTAATGCTCGGCTTGAGTCAATTTATTTGGGGTACTACACTGTACCCCAGATATATTGTCTCAAGCCAAGCATTACCCAGCCAACTGGCATTGAGGGACTGGAACTACTAACTTCAAAGTCAACCCGTCTGGGGTCTCCTCCTGCATTAGTCTCCTGCTGAAAGGGCAGATGTGTCACAGGAGTGACTTTGAGTCTGGGGTTTGTGCGGCTCAGCATGCCCTGGAGAGTTCTGGAGGCTCCATGTCCAGCTTCTACGACGCCTCTTATGTGTAGATCACCCTGTATCTCTAATAGGGGCACAGGGTGAATGAGAATCCCACTATGATCTGTTGACTGGGGGGACTAAAGAATATTGGAAGGTGCTGGATCGGAACAGAGGAAGCATTGACAGCGGACCTAGATCTGTTTGAGGACAGAGGGGTCATCACAGGATTTATTTATAATTTCCATCCAAGAGTCACAAAACATTAATGCATTTTTTCCAATTGATTCTAGAAAAATGTATGATTCATGGGGGTAAAGTGTGTTAATATTATGTAAGAACATTTATAAATAGGTCCTTTAGAGACAAGGTATGTATATTTTATCATAAAAATCTAGCATTTCAGGGTTTCAGATGGACTCTTTTTTCAGTGGTCTAAAATGCTGTCTGAAAAGGAGGTAGACTAATTAAATTACTAAAATTACTTTATTGTGGGCCCAAATTTTTTTTTTTGCCATCAGCTGCTGAAGCATTAAAGTATAACTAAAGGCAAAACATTTTTTTTTTCGTTTTGGACAGAGTAGAGAGGCGATAGAACATCTGTCTGTTTTTTTGTTTTTTTTTATCGAGTCCTCTTTGGAAGGTTTATCCTATTTGTCCATTTTACGGTTATCATCAAAAATGAAGGAAATACAGAATTTGTTTTTTTTCCTAGAAAAGTAATAGAGAGAGTGTTCCGATTGGAACACTAGTTGTCATGGTCACAGGCCAGGCTCGGAGACCAGTAGTTATAACAGAGGATTACACCAACTAGCAGTATACCGTTACACAAGCAGTTCACCCTGGCGGATGATGCTGGCTCATCTGGGGTGCAAGATCTAAGCACTAACCAGTCTTCACCAGAGCTCCTAATGGTGGAAATAGGTTTTTCTGCATGCTAATGCCATGTCGCAATACTGAAGATCACTCCACCAAGTTGTGAGAAAGCCAGGGTCTGGTACCATATGCGGCAGGTAGGGATCAAGCAGAAGAATAGTCACTAAACAATTGTTATTGTTGGAAAACGTCTTTGAGAACCCGGGTTTTGCCCAGGGAACATGTATTAATGGAAAAAAAAGTTTTAAAAACTGTAGTTTCTTCAGGAGCAGCGATTTTAAAGATGCTTAACCACTTTAGCCCCGGACCATATTGCTGTCCAATGACCAGAGCACTTTTTGTGATTCGGCACTGCATCGCTTTAACTGACAATTGCGCGGTCGCGCGACGTGGCTCCCAAACAAAATTGGCGTCCTTTTTTTCCCACAAATACAGCTTTCTTTTGGTGGTATTTGATTATCTCTGCGTTTTTTATCTTTTGCGCTATAAACAAAATGTTTTCCTCAGTTTAGGCCGATACGTATTCTTCTACATATTTTTCGTTAAAAAAATCGCAATAAGCGTTTATTGATTGGTTTGCGCAAAAGTTATAGCGTTTACAAAATATGGGGTCGTTTTATGGCATTTTTATTATAATTTTTTTTTACTAGTAATGGCGGCGATCAGCATTTTTTTTCAGTACTGCGACATTATGGCGGGCACTTCGGACACTTTTGACACATTTTTGGGGCCATTGGCATTTTTATAGCGATCAATGCTATAAAAATGCATTGTATTTCTATAAAAATGCCATTGGCAGTGAAGGGGTTAACACTAGGGGGCAGGGAAGGGGTTAAGTGTGTTCCTGGGTGTGTTCTAACTGTATGGGGGGGTGACCTCACTAGGGGAAATCACTGATCTTCTGTTCATACATTGTATGAACAGAAGATCAGCGTTTCCCCTGCTGACAGGAACGAGAGCTGTGTGTTTACACACATAGCTCCCGTTTCCCGCTCTGTAACTAACGAGCGCACGTGCGTGCGTGCGTGCGTGCCCGGCGGCGATTGTACCCGCCGGGCACGCGAGCGGGGGCACGTGTGCGGGACTCTGGGGTGTGCGGGGACGCGCGCGCGAGCTGCCGCCGGAGCACGCGCGCGCCCCCTAGTGGCCGAAAATGTAGCTGACGTAGAGCTACGGGCTCTCGCCCAGGAGAGCCGACCTGCCGCCGTAGAATGACAGCGGCTGGTCGGCAAGTGGTTAAAGTGAAAAAAAATTATAAAAAATTCCTTTTAATATCGTACCTGCTGGGTGTATAGTATGCCTGTGAGGTGGCACATGTTTAGAACTGTCCCTGCACAAAATGAGATGACTATAAGAAAAAAGTACTGCTTGTGGCTTTAATGTAATGCTTTGTCCCTGCAATATGGATGAAAATCACTGAAAAAAATAGCATGGGTTACCCTGCCACCACTCCCCCAGGTCATTACAAGATCCTTTGGCCCTATATACTTTGAACAGCAGTATACAGCAGTATACAGGCGGTGCAAACAAGACAAGGACTGTAGGTTTGTTAAGTAGAATCTGAACCATGTCATACTTTGCTGCTGCATATTGCACAATTTCCTAAAGAGACCCTCAACAAACTACATGACACTTGTGTCTGATGAGGCTATTGATGTTCCGGTTTGTTTGCAAAGTAATGAGCAGCACACTAGCACTATGCACCAAGTGGGTTTAGGTGCAAAGTAATGAGCAGCACACTAGCACTATGCACCAAGTAGGTTTATTTTCAAAGTAATGAGCAGGACACTAGCACTATGCACCAAGTAGGTTTATTTGCAAAGTAATGAGCAGCACACTAGCACTATGCACCAAGTGGGTTTATTTGCAAAGTAATGAGCAGCACACTAGCACTATGCACCAAGTGGGTTTAGGTGCAAATGAATGAGCAGCAAACTTGCAGTATACAGCAAGTGGGTTTAGTTGCAGCCAGCACCCGGGCAATACAACACGTGACAACACTGCAGCTAGCACAATCACAAAGTAATGAGCAGCACACTAGCACTATGCAACAAGTGGGTTTAGTTGCAAATAAATGAGCAGCAAACTTTCAGTATACAGCAAGTGGGTTTAGTTGCACTGAGCACACGGGCAATACAACACATGAGCATGAAGTGGCCCAAAAGGAGTGCTCAAAGTGTGCAAAGTTCCAAAGTCTCTATGTAGACGAGTGGGTGATCATCCAATAAAGGGAAGACAAGCGAATTTCTATAGGTCACAATCTCATCATGATCTGAAGAAAACGTAAATGCGCTTACCAGATGGGTTGGACTCAGGTACTATACAGTAGTGAGTCAGACAGGCACTGTGGTATTTGGGAACCAGGACCACTGGAAACCGGAAGGCAGGATCACAGTAGATGACTGGAACTATGGCTGGAAATCCACATCAAAAACCAGATGTAACTTGAATGGTGTGGAACGTCAGGTTGTAGATTCCAGGTGAGATCCTTAAGCCACTAATCAAAGGTTGGAAGCCTAGAGTATGGCTGGGGCTCAGCAAGGCCGCAAGGTAGATGATATGTGAAGAGAGGAAGAACACGAAGCTCCAATAGTGCAGATGAGTAAAACCAATCAAGGTTTATTGATAACAGTCATAAAAACAAAAATATGACGTACATTAAAAAGTGATCACAAATTAGCAATATGGGGTGCTAGATAGCGAAAACCCGACCGTTTCGGCTGAATAAGCCTTCAACAGGGGCATGCCCTGTAGTTACTTTTTTAGCATATATATTGCATGCATTTACTGTCGACGTCCTCCTGTCCTGGTGAACATTTATGGCCCCATTGTCACAAGAACAGGAATTGATACAAAATCTTCCTAATGGGGACACAGACTACAAATAAAACTTGACAAAACTATATATTCCTTCAAAGTCCATCTAAAAAAAAAAAAATTTTAGCTGTTCATCAGGGTTTCCATAACTGAAATTTTTTTTCGTTGTCTTCTGTACAGGTGTATTCAATACCAGCCCAATATAGCAATCCAATGACAAGTGCACCAGACCCCACACAAAGGTTTGGAGGCCCGAGCCCACAGTTCAAGCCCCAAAACTATAACCAGCCTGGAGAAGCTGACTACAGGTTCCCAACTGCTCAGTCTGGACTCCAAAGAACCCCAACTCTCTCTCAATCTAACTACCAAGGTGCTAACAACAATAGAATGTTCAATAGATCCAATATATACAACTAACTGCGCTTAGCATGATCACAGGAAGACATTATTTTTTTACAATGAAAAACAAAAAGTTGGATACCGATATCTGCTAATGTTGTAAAAGACTTCTGACATGCTTCTTTTTTTCACTACATAAATGTATATTTCCAACTGTTTTGTTCAATAAACATACTAAATTAACTAGAATCTTATTACTTATTTTGCAAGTATGAATAAAGTTTATGATTCGAGGTGGATTCGAGGTGAATTCGACAAACTTTGCTGAAGTTAATTGAAGTTGTTCAAAGCCAACCGGTTAAAAACCAGTGATGCCCATTTTCCAGGCAAGGGATTTTCAAACAAATGACAGGGGCTAGGCACTGGAACATGTACCAAAATGAAAAATAATTTGAACCACTTGACCCATTCTGACACTTCTTTGACCAATTCTGACACGTCTTTGCATACATATAAGAATATACTTTTTTTCTTGCTAGAAAATGGCTTAGAACTCCCAAACATTACATATTATTTTAAAGATTATTCTAAAATGATGGGTGTTGCAGCTTTTATGTCACACGGCAAATTACACTTTTATGAATTGTTGTGCACATAAACACAATATAATGCCTACTTTGTGGTAAAATATAAAAGCTGATGTTACTTCAAGTAAAATAGATACCCAACATGTCACGCTTTTATATTGCATCCACCCATAGAATGGCACCAAACGAAAGTACTTAAAATTCTCCATAGATGGCGCTTTAAACACCTTTACAGGTTAGAGGGAGGGGAAAAAAAGCTCTATAAAAAATGATATAAACCGCAATGGCACGCATAGTCGGGTGTGGTGGGGATTAAAAGTTTGCAGTGAATAGGAAGTCCAAGTATGAACCGGGAGCTATGGTCTCTATCCATAAAGGAAAAATGCAAGCCCTATAGGGGGAGCGAGATCAGCCTGAAATCCGTCCAGAGGCTCGAGGCTGATGAAGGAACCATGGCTTGCTTCCGAAATGCGTTCCCATTGGCTCTCACAGCAGATGGACTGACAGCTCCTCTCTATACTGCTGGAGATACATACTTTGGACATACATCTGAACACCGGACGGACCATCATGGCCACACAGGACAGCTCGACGCTGGTTACCTCTGGACGGATTCCAGGCTGATCTTGCTCCCTCTACACGGCTTGCCTTCTTCCTTTACAGATAGAGGCCATAGCTCCTGGTTCATACTTGGACTTCCTATCCACTGCAAACTTTCCTCCCCCACCACACCCGCTTGTGAGTGTTATTGCTGTTTATATAAATTTTTATCTTTTAACCACTTCACCCCCGGAAAGATTTACCCCTTTTCCTGACCAAGCCCTTTTTTTGCGATACGGCACTGCGTTGTTTTAACTGAAAATTGCGCGGCGGTGCACCGTACTACCCAAACTAAATTTACATCCCTTTTTTCCCACAATTAGAGCTTTCTTTTGGTGGTATTTGATCACCTCTGTGGATTTGATTTTTTGCGCTATAAACAAAAAAAATTTAAGTTTTGAAAAAAAGCTATATTTTTAACTTTTTGCTATAAAAAATATCCCCCAATATATATATATATATATATATATAAAAACTAATTTCTTTCTCAGTTTAGGCCAATATGTATTCTTCTACATATTTTTGGTAAAAAAAAAAAAAATCGCAATATTATTGATTGGTTTGCGCAAAATAGGGGTAAGATCCATGGCATTTTTATTATAATGTTTTTTTTATTAGTAATGGCGGCAATCTGCGACATTGCGGCAGACAGATTGGACATTTTTGACACCATTTTGTGACCATTGACACTTATACAGCATTCAGTGCTATAAAACAAAAACGTTAGACTTACTAACGGTATTTCCAGGAACCTTCCAGGACAGCTACAGCTCCGCCCTCTACAGGAAACACAATTTAAATACAATTTAAAAGGCCCCTCCCTTTCCTTTGACCTTCAGTTGTTGTTTAGAAGATCAAGCAAATCTTCACCAAAGTGCACTCGGCAGAGGGAAAAAAACATACAAAACAAACAAAAACACCACCACCAGGTGAACCATGTTGACCAGTAAAAAACAGAGTAGGGTGGGAATATAGACACTGTCCTGGAAAGTTCCTGGAAATACCGTTGCCAGTTAGTCTAATGGGGGTTTCCCCACCCACCTTCCAGGATAAGCAAGATTCTATACCGAAGGACAACAGCCTGAAGCACTTTTCTACAAAAGGAGGTCCTGGCTGGAAAGCATCTGAGCTCTATAATGTTTTCATACATTTATTGTATTACATTTTACTGTATTGTGTTTCTTCTTCACATATATATACAGAGCTTTTTTTCTCAGAAAATAGGTGCAGGAACTCAACCACGACCCGTTCAGATTTCACAAACAGTAGAAGGGTCTTAAAGGGGCATTAAATACCAGAATTGCATTACATACAGTGTGCAGAGTTCAGGGGGTTACAAAGCAGTCACTTGTAAACACAGAAACCAGACTTCTGTGTTCACAAGTGATTGTGGTGAGCGGGCACCAAAGGGTCTGAGCCAAAGGTGGTGGAACTGAGTTCCACCAAGTTCCCCCAGAAAAAAAGCCCTGTATATATATATTACACATATATCTTTGTCGATCATTTATGTATTTTGGATTTTCCACACACTTTTTGGTATGCACAGGTGGACAATGACTCTTATTTGGCTCGGAGCTTGCCTTATAATCATAGGCTCCTCCCAGCGAATGATCAATAGAAGTCACATGTCCACCTTTAAATCATATATATTTCAAACAGTTTATATTGCATATTAGCCATGAATAAGCACTAATCCAGTGCGAAATGCGTCGGCTGTTCCCATGTTTCTATTGCTGTAACCCTCTGATGTTTTTGTGTTCGTTCAATAAAGACAACCTCAACGGTTCTTGGAGTGCGGCTATCCATCTTTCATTCATTTCCCATGCTTGCCTAGTGCACTGCCAGCACCCTCGGTAGTCTGTGATTGCATGGCAGACCCACCTGGAGCGGCGATTTCTCTTCTTCCACCCACCAACTGTGGCTTTGACAGCCTCCACTAATCTGAGAAGGATTTCTACAATAATTTGGAGCATGCCTGTGGGAATTTGTGTTCATTCAACCAAAAGTAAATTTGGGTACTGATGTTAAATGAGAAGTCTTGGTTCACAATCAATGTTCCGATTACCCCAAAGGTGTTCATTAGGATTGAGGTCAGGGCTACATATGGGCAACTTGAGTTCCTCCACACTATACTCATTAAAGCATGTCTTTATATAGTTTGCTTTGTGCACAGGGGTACAGTCATGTTGGAATAGAAATAGGCCTCCTCCAAACCACCGATGATGGAAGTGAACAATTGTGTAAAACAGGGATTCTCAACCACCAGGCCCTGATCCCGCTGCAGGCCATAGCCTACTTTCTCCTGGCTCTCCAGACAGCTGTTGATCTCCTTACTTACCACAGTGCCTCCCAGCTACCATAATGCCCCCAACCTCCCACAGCGTCCCCATGATCTTATAGATTCCTCAGCCTCTACAGTGACCTCCAACTTCCCATAGTGCTACCCAAACTTACATAGCGTCCCTCAGTATCCTGCAGACCCTCCAGACTTTCATAGTGCACTCAACCTCCAACAGTGTCCCCCAGCCTTGGCAGTGCCCTCCAGTCTCCCACAGTGCCCCTAAAAATGCTCCAGCCCCCTGAAGAGACTCCGGCCCCCTCAAGAAACCACATACCCCACAGATACCCAAAGCTCCATCCAGAAACCTCATCTCCTGCAGAGCCAGCAAGTCTACTGTGTCTCCCTAACCCCCTATAGAACCCACTGCATCCAGAGCCTTTTGGCATGTAAATACACATTTTGCATTCTTGGAGTGGTGTGAGTATAGAATTTATTTTACAAGGCCCTGGTCTCAATGAGGTTGACGAGCTAAAATGTCTTTGTATAGTGTAGCATTGGCAGTCCTCTTCACTGGAATCTCCTGAACTCAATAAATCAGAGGACTTTGGTCATATAATGTACCTTACCAGAGGGAAGTTTCTCTCTGATCAGCAGGAACCTAGAATTTCAGCTGGCCCAATGACAAGTTCTTCTATTTGCTGGAGGCACCGGCCTAAGGAAATTTTCTTGACTGCTGGAAAGGTCTCCTACAAGTATGGCCCATCCTCTTCACTGGGGGGTCAATCCTCTTGTCTTCTCTACAGAATAGGATTCATCTATGTACCATGCAAAATCTCCGGACAACCCAGTCTAAAATGTAAGTGTTACTTATCAATGGGAAGCAATACATCAAAGGCCCCCTTACACATGAAAGCCCCCTAACTAATGCCGCGTACACATGATCGGATATTCAGACAAGAAAGGATTGATGTGACCCTTAGGTAGGAAATTCCCACCGTGTGTCAGGCGGCGTACACACGGCCGAGGTTCTCGGCAGAAACCAGCGAGAACCTCGCTGGGAGCCGCATTCTGCCGAGAACCTCGGCCGTGTGTACGCTCTCGGCGAGCATCCCGTCTCTATTTGCTCGACGGCCCGTCGGGATGAATGGCTGGTTGCCATTCCCGACGGGCGGGTCGCCGAATCTGACGGCCGGCAGAGAACCTCGATGGGCGGAACGATGTGTTCTGCCCGTCGAGGTTCTCTGCCGTGTGGACGCGGCTTAAGCTCCATCTGAATTTTTCTGTTGGAATTTCCGTCAAGAAAAATTTGAGAGCTGGTTCTCAAATTTTCCGACAAGAAAAGTTCTTGTGGGAAATTGCGATTGTCTGTATGCAATTCCGATGCGCAAAAAAAAAAACATGCATGCCTGGAAGCATTGAACTTAATTTTTATCGGCTCGTCGTAGTATTGTACGTCACCGTGACGGAATTTGGTGTGACCGTGTGTATGCAAGACAAGTTTGAGCCACGATTCCTTCGGAAAAAAATCCACGGTTTTCTTGTCGGATTTTCTGATCATGTGTACGGGGCATTCGTTTTCTCATCACATCGGAGGCCCCCAGTCATGCAGTCCCCTGATCACAGTGCCCACCAATCACGCTGTCCCCAAGTAACAGAACACAATCACACAATTTCCTCTTTACATCAGATCCCTACCATTTGGCTCCAACAGAGTGCCAGAGGGCAGGAGACAGAATAGGTGTGGAGGAGGAGCAGACTTCCATCCTCTCCTGAAAGCTGACAGAAAAAAGACTGCCACTCCAGGTGAGTGCACCTTGGTGGTAGGTATACACCCAAAAACAAATGGGTGCAGGCAATGCACAGGGCAAAAATGGAAGAAAAAATATTATGGACAACCGCACACTCCAATGGATGTAAAACTAAAGTATGTTTTGGTTCTTGTAGTGCTTTTATGTTTACCTTATTAAAAGGCGATACTTTAGTTTTACATCCATTGGAGTGTGGCTGTCCATAATATTTTTTCTTCCATTTGTCCTCTCCTGAAAGCTGGTAGCAGTCCTACATGCCGTGTGCCATGGATCAGAATCATGTGTGGCCATTGTGCAAATGAGCTGGCTGCCAAAACCATAGCAACAAATGACACTGTGCTTCATGGGCCGAGAGCATCATTGGTCGTTATGGTGCTGTAGGCCGGCCAGCCTGCCTGCAACCTGGCAACCCATGTTGTTAATCCAGGCCAACCTGGGTCCCATGCTGGTGGCAACCCAGCAGAGGAACGCTGGTTCAGGAAATAGGCAGATATCTGTAGATGTGTTTTACGCCTTGCTTTAACACACCATAGGCATAGGACATGACGACACCTTTATGGCATACCTCCTAACTTATTGAAATGGGAATGAGGGATGCCCATTAGCAAAATTATATAGGGGCATGGGACACATCCCTTTACCACTAGAGGCTCACGCTATAGCCAAATGACGGCCACAGCGTGGACCCAAAAATCCCGGAGGACTTCTATAGACATCCTCCCCTTTGCACACGCAATGCACGCCGTGATCACCGAGTCACTGAGAGTCGGTGATCACAGATGCGTGTAAGGGACCAGTCCCAGCCCCTTACTATGTGATCAGCTGTCAGCCAATTATAGCTGATTGCATGATGCAAACAAAGGATCGGTAATCATTTTTTTTTCTCCTCATGCTGACAGCGTGAGGAGAAAAAAAAGCCAATCACCGGCTTGTGTACAAGGGACATCGGTCCCGAAGAGAAAGAGGCAATTCTGCGTCATCTGTGCCCACCTGCCAGTGCCCACAGTGCCACCTGCCAGTTCCCATAGTGCCACCTATCAATCCCCACAAGTGCCACTTATCAATGCCCAGCAGTGGTGCCAATCAGTGCCAGTAATGCTTCCCCAATCAGTGCCAGTAATGCTTCCTATCAGTGTAACCTACCAGTACCGATCAGTGCCCATCACTGCCACCCACTAGTGCCACCTATCAATGGCAACTATTAGTGCCATATCTCAGTGCCCACCAGTGCCACCTATCAATGCCCTTCAGTGCCACCCATCAGTGCCACCTCTCAGTGCCCACCAGTGCTGCCTATCAGTGCCCACAAGTGCCACCTTATCGGTGCCCATCAATGCAGCCCATCGGTGCTGCCTCACCAGCGTACATCAATGAAGGAGAAAAATTACCTGTTTAACAAAATCAAAAAAAAATATATATATATATTTTTTTTAAATCGGTATTTTACATTTTTTTAACAAAAAAAATAAAAACCAAAGAGGTGATCAAATACCACCAAAAAAAATATAAAAATTTCATTTGGGTACAGTGTAGCATGTCAAAGTGCAACAGCGCTGAAAGCTAAAAATTGGTCTGGGCAGGAGGGGGGGGGGAGGGGGGGGGGTTTGAGTGCCCAGTAAGCAAGTGGTTAAAGATGAATTATACAAAAAAAAAAAGTATTAGTTAAACACACAAGTCCCGTAATTTCCATGCTGGAGACGCGCTCACCCTCTCTGCCTGCTGTCTTGGCTCTTGATTGGATAGATTGATAGCGGCGCAGCCATTGGCTCCCACTGCTGTCAATTAAATCGAATGACGCGGGCATCGGGGGGGGGGGGGCGAGTCCAGCATTCTGTGTCTATGGACGCAAATGCTGGACTAAGGAGCTCGTCCGCACAGGGGCCCCCAAGAAAAGCGATTCTCCTAGGTGGTTTTACTTTGCAGGGGGTAGCCACGAGCGCCCTTGGGGAACCCCAGAAGAGGAGGATCCGAGTCACTGTGTTCAAAACAAACTGTACAGTGGAGGTAAGTAGATGTTTGTTATTTAAAAACAAAACAAAAAAACAAGGGTTTAATAACCCTTAGGGCTCTTTCACACGGGCTGACCGTTCAGGTCCATCTGCCAGTTTTTTAGGCGGTCCTGAACAGGTGATCTGTGCTCCTCTATGGAGGCACAGATGTCAGCGGTGACATGCCCGCTGACATCCAACCTGCTCCGATTCGCCAAAGTGTGACAAGAGGAAAAACACACTTTTCCATCCGTCTGATCGGGTGAACATGGACAGACGGTCCGTGTTCATCCGATCCCCCCATAGGATAGAGTGGAGAAAAGACAGGGCGGTCCCTGTACAGTGTTCACAGGGCAGAGGTTCACAAGGCAGATCATTACTGGTCCGCCCCGTGTGAAAGGGGCCTAAAAGGCAGTTCTGAAAACAAAAGGGGGTCCATCCCGGTACTAGCAAAGCGTGTACCTTATATAGTGAGTGTATAGATTAGACCAAAATGAGGGACAAATGAGGACAGAGGGACAAGGTTCCAATTCAGGGACAGTTGGAAGCTATGCTTTATGGCACATGTGCAGGAAATATGTCAAATTCTTCTGACAGCTCCCTGTTCTGCCCCTGAAAAGCCCCCCCCCCCTTTTTAATGTTCCCCACATCAGAGGACTTGCAGGAAGATGCTTTATGAAGGTTATATGATTCCCCCATCCAGTCCACACAGAGTGCTGGGACCCCCTTCTCTCATAATAAGAAGACATTATTACCTTCTCCTCACAAGACATCCATTCTCCAGCCCCCACACACCCCCTAGTTCCTGAACTGCAAGAGCAACTCCTAACTCCTCAGGCAGGCTACAGCAAAATGTCTGCCTGATCCATACTATTGTCTCTCTCTAGTTACTTTGTCAATAAAACAAGTGAATAGTTCAACGGCTACAGAAAATGTAATCACAACATTATTTTTTGGCAATATTTTGGAAATATTTGTTTTCTCACTTTTTATCTGCCCTTCGAGAAAATGGTCGATGGGCGAAAGTGACTAGTTTTCTAGCGGTTGCTCTTGTTTGTTTGCTCTTTTCATTTTATTGAGCAACCTGACATGATTTTCTACTGTTTCCTAGTAGCTGTTGGTGGGGGGTGTGAGGCTGAAGGCCGGCTGTCCAGTGAGGAGGAGGAGGAGGTAATAATGTTTTCTTATTATCAGATTAGGGACAGATAAAGGGTTCTCAGCACTCTCTGAAGATATAAATGGATGTGAGCAATTGACGTTGTCCTCTCTGGAACCCTGTGAATGCATGTTTGTATGCCTTGGAGAGGGCCAGGCCAATAGGTCAACAAATTAAAGTAGAACTAAACCTATAATTTTAATGGTTTCCCGAAACAGTTACGTTCAAGACGTGCCGTGGACGGTTACTGTCGTAGTTGCTTGTGCGCTGAACCAAACTTGCAAGCCATCAATTGGCCTTTGTTAAAAGTAGGAACGGGCTCGGGCGTGTTCGGGTTCCTAGTCCCAAACCACGTGTGCCCGATCCCGCCAGGACGCCGACACTGCACACCACTAATCACAGGCAGGGAGGCTTTTCACAGCTGCACAGATCGGAAATGCCTCACTGGGTGTGCCGTGTCAGGTTCCTCTTTAAGGCCCCGTTCCACACTGCCGTGACTTCTTCACCGACATCCTAGGACGACGTCGGCACAACTTGCATACGACTTAACAAAAGTAGTGCAAGGACCTTTTTCTAAGTTGGAGCGACTTAAGTTGTTCCTATGAGAATGTTCCATTGCACTTAATGGGGTGCGACTTGTCATGCGATTTGTGCTCTCACAGTCGGAGCGCATGTCACACCAGTGTGAACCGAACCTAAATGCCCATTGTGACGAGACCCTTTCTCGCCCAAGTCCTGCTCTCCCAACACTCCTCTGCTTCTATTCGATCAGATTGCAACATCTGATTGTCCAGTCATCCAAGATTCCGGGGTCCGACCTACAGCTATGTGCCGATCGAACCCATTAAGAACACACACAAAGCGAGTTGTATGTATGTTCAAACAGAACTCATTTATTTGCAAGTACACAGCACCATTTTATACAGAATTTGGAACATCCCGCCCCCAACAACCACTTTCCTATTGGTCCATTGTAAAGTCCAGGCAGTCCTCACTCAGGTCCTCCTTAAACATGCAAATGACGACTTAAAATAGTCAACAGAGATTGGTCTCATAGCTTGAATAGCATGACTATGTGTATTGAGACAGAAGCCCCAGGGGGGTAATTACTACAATGAAGCAATCAGAACAATAATTAACATGTGTAACAGATGTCAAGTAGAAGCACCTTAATATCTCAAGATCCATGACATTACTCCCCCTGGGAAGCAGTTCAACATCCACAGTGGGACCCAAACGGGTCAACTCGAGGATGTTGGACAAGTAGTCTTAAGGTTCCAGGACTGTCTGCCGGGATAAACCATCCACCTTCCTGGTTTGAGGCCCTGGCCCATAATCGGACCGCAAGAGGCTCACATTCAGTCCTCTCCAAAAGCCTCTATCCCGGCTTGGTCTGGCACACAGCTCCCCTTTTGGCAGGAGACTAACACACTAGGAGACACCAGATGGGTTGACTCTGAAGTTAGTAGTTCCAGTCCCCCAATGCCGGTATCTATACCGTACCCCAAATAAATTGTCCCAAACAGAGCATTACTCACCCCGCCATGCTCTGCCTCTCTCAGAGAACACGCCTGCCGCTGGGGAGGGGCCTGGATTGGCCCTTCGCCCTGGAGTCCTTTCAGCCGCTGTAGAGCAGACAGGGCGGCTGGGCTCAGTTCATCATGCTGTTGGGGACCTGGGCCAACTGGCCACCATTTCTGGGGTAGAACAGTGGAGACTGAAGTCCCATCCACTGGTGCTAGGTGAAAATCTCCCGGTGCTTGCAAAGCTGACATCCCCCCGTCTCAGTGGCGCACCATTTTCTGAGGTTGTGTCAATGAAGATCGAAGTTCCATCCACTACCACAGGAACCCCCTCTTCCGTTAGTTGAGAGCAGAGGCCCGGGGCACTCTGCTCTGTTGCCAGCTCTTCTGCTGGGTTGCTGTGAGTGGAGACCACAGCCCATCCACCGATATCCGCTCAAGCTGTAGTGGGGTGCAGCCGCCAGTAGCATCCTGTCCTGCTGCCAGTGATTCAGCTGAGAGTAAGAGCCTTACCACCTCAGCTTGTTGCTGGGGAGGGGGGCCAACTGCTCCCTGGAACTCCACAGTTGGTTCCGGTGCTGGGCAGAGATTGTTAGCACTCTGCCCTGTTGCCAGCACTTCTGCTGTGGGTGCATAATCCATAACATCCTCTAAATAGTTCATACATTCTGTAATCTGTGGCTGGGGAGTGATCGCCATCTTCTCACCCTGAGCCTCCGGAACTGCCGCAGGGGTGGGGCAGAGGTCTTGATCCCTCTGTCCGGTGACCAGCGCTTCAGCTGGGGAAGTTCCTTGTAACTCCACAAATACTGCCCTTGGTGCTGGGCAGAGCACAGTGAAGTTTGGCGCTGATCCCAGCTCTCCTGATGGAGGCTCATCAGGTTGCTCTTCCTCAGCAGAAAAATCTATTAAGTCCCCTGTCTCTGCAACTGGGGTCAGGATCTCCTGTCCATGAAACCCAGAAGATGCTATAGGTACTGAGCAGAGGTTAGCAGAGCTCGGCCCTGCGGTCAGTACTTCAGCTTTGGGAATGGCAATCTCCAGATTTTTCCACTGCCAATTCACTGCCATACTGCTGGACAGGCACATTCCTCCATTCAAGATCATCCCATGCAGAAATAGGATCATCAAGGTCAGTCAGCACTTGCTGCATCCGCCATAAGACCTCCGGGTCCATAGCTGCAGGGGCAGGTTGGCAAAGCCTGCTGTTACTCTGCCACATTGCCGATTCTTCAGCCAGGATTTTAGCACTGTCAGCTGATATTTCCTCATAGTCCCAGGCAAAGGGAGCCCCATCCTGCTGCTGAGCGGAGTCTAGCAGCTGTTTGTAGGCAAATTCCAGCTCCCATTCCTGAACGGCCAGAAATTCCAAATCTTCCTGTAACCAGTGGCCTTCCAAAACATTCAATTTTTCCTCTCTGTGCTTCATTATGTCCTCCAAGCGCCACTCCTGATCATTTCCAAAGTCAGGATCCCTGGACATCTTCCAATACAACAATCCCAGGCCATCATAGTCAAAGCCTTCCGTGGGGCTGTCATCCGCTGACCACGGGCACTCTTGGACTGCATACTACCGGAGGGCTCTGTAGCTCTCGTCCAACCCCATCTCTGCCCGGATCAGCCTACTTAACTCTGCTGTCCACTCCTGCTTCGGTTGTTCTCCCAATAACAGCATTCGTACTTCATACTGTGACCAGTACATTCTATGGATGGAGGGGAGAGCTTTTCCCTGGTGTCGCTGCTCACGGGCTAGCGCTTCTTTCCAGAGTTCGCAGCGGATCGAATCAGACCATCCAAGCAGGACCTCCTCTGATACTGGTCCTCTGTGCTGTATCTGCTTTTCTCGCAACCTCCTTCTGAATTCCTCTTCCATGGTTACTGGTATCTGTACCTCTCCTCTTCTTTCATTTGGTGCTGCTTCTTTAGGCGTTGTCACCGATTGCCGTATTTCTGCAAATCTCAGCTCATGTTGCCGCACTCGTTTTCTCTTGGCGCTTTCGTTCTCTCTGTTGCCGCTCTCGTTCTCTCTGTTCCTGCAGCTGGATGTCTCTAATGGTATTCTGTATAGCGGTCTGATGGGTTAGCACCAAATAATGCCAACCGCTGTTGAACTCGCTGCTGGAACAAGTCTTCAACTGACCGGGGTCCTGCATCACCATCCCTCTGATCCATCTCTGCTAGCGCAATGATCAGGGTGTCCTTGTTCGTCCCACCGGTCCCTCCACGGCTCTCAAGCAAGTCATTTAGCGTGGCTCTCCTGCATGCTGCATAGCTGGTCATTCATGGTGGTGGTTTGGAGTTGTCCCAGTAACTGGAGAGCAAATCCCACCGCTGCCAACCAATGTGACGTGATCCTTTCTCGCCCAGGTCCTGCTCTCCCGACACTCCTCTGCTTCTATTCGATCGGATTGCAGATTGCAACATCTGATGGTCCAGTCATCCAAGATTCCGGGGTCCATCCTACAGCTATGTGCCGATCGAACCCATTAAGAACACACACCAAGCGAGTTGTATGTATGTTCAAACAGAACTCACTTATTTGCAAGTACACAGCACACTTTTATACAGAATTTGGAACATCCCACCCCCAACAACCGCTTTCCTATTGGTCCATTGTAAAGTCCAGGCAGTCCTCACTCAGGTCCTCCTTAAACATGCAAATGACGACTTGAAATAGTCAACAGAGATTGGTCTCATAGCTTGAATAGCATGACTATGTGTATTGAGACAGAAGCCCCAGGGGGTAATTACTACAGAACAGAAATTAACATGAGCCAATTATCTAATCAGGTAGCCTGACAAGGTGACTGCTAAGTACAACACACATACAATGAACTTCAAAGACATTTTAAAGACATTCAGTTGATTACCCCCCCCCCCCCAGACGTCCCGTCTCTGACAATGGCTATTCACCTGCAACACAATGAAAGGCCTTTTAGGAGCCAACCTCACTTAGCATTTCAATAGTCTGTTCTAAGCATTGAAACAGTCATTCTTATTGACTGGTTGTGAGCCCACATGAAATCACATGCATCAGTAATGTCCCATCTCATGTAATGCATGAATTAGGATTTATTAGCCACCCTCTCCTGTGTAACAGATGTCAAGTAGAAGCACCTTAATATCTCAAGATCCATGACACCCATGTTGAGCTTATCGTAGGGTCAGGAAATTCAGCCCACCCCAGCTTGGTGTCAGCTTCACCTGAGTTATTCCTTTGGTTACGCTTCAACTTTAACACACATTAAAGTGCCTACTGCTTCAACATTCTTTTTTTTTTCATGTATTTTTTTTTTAATACGTTTTTATTTTATTCTTTCACATGTCTACATCCGTCAATATTATTATGCTTCTTCATTAAATCTTTTCCCATTTCATAAATACAACCAAATCAACAGAAAAATTATTATACATTACATTCCACATTGAAGAAGAACAGAAAAACAGATAACAAAATGGAAACAAAACAATAAAGACAAACTACCTCATTACCCTGGTTGCAGCGCCCCTCCCCCCTCTTTACTGACTTCCAATAATCAGAATTTCCTTCTACTAGTGCCCCTCTTCTACTTATTCACCACTAAGAGTTGACCCCGAGTTCAACCACTCATCCCAAATTCTATAATATTTCTGGGGTGTTCCTCTATGCTCGTACAATAGTTTCTCATATGGAAGGATTTGATTTACCGCCCCAAGCCATCGTCCCTTCGAAGGAGGCGTAGGTTGCATCCATCCAAGTACAATTTGTTTGCGGGCCATAAATAAAGTTTGTTGTAAACAAGTCTTAGTATATACAGTCCACCTCTGACTCTCAATTAACCCCAATAGACATACTCATGGAGTAAATGGGACACATCCTCCCACAACTTCTGATAGTATATCCAAAACCTGTCTCCAATATCTACTGATGCCCGGACAAGACCACATCATGTGCTCGAAGTCGGCCCGTGGTAGATGACATCTTGCACACTCCGCGTTTACTACTCTCCCCATCAGGCTTAGTTTATACGGTGTAAGATAAACCTGGTGTATTATATAAAACTGTATCAATCTATTCTTGCTTGCAGGTGATACTGTCAAATGCGATTTGCAGGCTTCCCCCCAAATCTCATCCATCATAGATGGACATATCGTTTGCCACTTCCTCTTAATCTGAAGCGGAGAGTCCTGTATCTTGACCTGCATAAAATATGTGTACAACTTGGATACTAATACCTTTGGTTCTTGAGTTCTCATAATTCCTATAAGGGGGCATCTAGATATACCTATACTTTTACTACCAAATTGGGCACTTAACGCATGTCTTAACTGTAAAAATCTAAAAAAGAAAGTATCGACTAGTTTATATTGTGTTTTCAAATAATCAAATGAGCATATATTCCCACTTTGGTATACCTGTTCCAAAGCTACTATTCCTTTTTGCTTCCAAAATATACTATCCTCGAATGTATATAGTTCTCCAAACAAGGGATTATCCCACATAGTTAGCTCAGCAGGGATATCCCTGAAGCCCATTAATTTTTTGACCTCCCGCCCTACTGATCGTACCAATGAGAGCATCGGTATCTTGACCCCTGGAGTATGTATACGTTTTGTCTCTAATACTACCAAAAAGTTCTCAGCTTGTAATATATTTATATTTTCATGTATTTTTGATGTCTTTGGGATGCTATTTTTGAAACTTGACAAATCCCCTGTGTGTTGATTTTCTAATTGTTTCAAAGGGACTCAGTAGAACCCAAGCTCAGTAGTACCCCCCCCCCCCCCACCACTCAGCAGATCTCCATCATATTGGTATTCTTCTTTAGAGGATCCCCAGCTTAGTACCCACATTCAGCAGTTTCCCTGCTCAGTAATAACTCCCAGCTCAGTTGATCCTCTGCTCAGTAGGAACTCCCAGCTCCGCTGGTCCTCCGCTCAGTAGGAACTTCCAGCTCCTCTGATCCCCCTGCTCGGTAGGAACTCCCAGCTCCTCTGATCCCCCTGCTCGGTAGGAACTCCCAGCTCCTCTGATCCCCCTGCTCGGTAGGAACTCCCAGCTCCTCTGATCCCCCCCGCTCGGTAGGAACTCCAAGCTCCTCTGGTCCCCCCTGCCCGGTAGGAACTCCCAGCACCTCTGATCCTCCGCTCCGTAGGAACTCCCAGCTCTTCTGATCCTCCGCTCGGTAGGAACTCCCAGCTCCTCTGATCCTCCGCTCGGTAGGAACTCCCAGCTCCTCTGACCCTCCGCTCGGTAGGAACTCCCCAACTCCACTGATCCTCCACTCAGTAGGAACTCCCTAGCTTCGCTGGTCCTCCGCTCAGTAGGAACTCCAAGCCCTGCTGGTCCTCTGATGAGTAGGACCTCCCAGCTCCTCTGATCCCTCTGCTCAGTAGGTACTCCCAGCTCCTCTGATCCCCCCGCTCGGTAGGAACTCCCAGCTCCTCTGATCCTCCCGCTCGGTAGGAACCCCCAAGCTCCTCTGGTCCCCCCCGCTTGGTAGGAACTCCCAGCTCCTCTGATCCTCTGCTCAGTAGGAACTCCCAGCTCCTCTGATCCCCCTGCTCGATAGGAACTCCCAGCTCCTCTGATCCCCCTGCTCGGTAGGAACTCCCAGCTCCTCTGATCCCCCTGCTCGATAGGAACTCCCAGCTCCTCTGATCCCTCTGCTCAGTAGGAACTCCCAGCTCCTCTGATCCCCCTGCTCAGTAGGAACTCCCAGCTCCTCTGATCCCCCCGCTCGGTAGGAACTCCCAGGTCCTCTGATCCCCCCCGCTCGGTAGGAACTCCCAGCTCCCCTGATCCTCTGCTCGGTAGGAACTCCCAGCTCCTCTGATCCCTCTGCTCAGTAGGAACTCCCAGCTCCTCTGATCCCCCTGCTCGGTAGGAACTCCCAGCTCCTCTGATCCTCCCGCTCGGTAGGAACTCCCAGATCCTCTGATCCCCCCGCTCGGTAAGAACTCCCAGCTACTCTGATCCCCCCGCTCGGTAGGAACTCCCAGCTCCTCTGATCGGTAGGAACTCCCAGCTCCTCTGATCCCTCTGCTCAGTAGGAACTCCCAGCTCCTCTGATCCCTCTGCTCAGTAGGAACTCCCAGCTCCTCTGATCCCCCTGCTCGGTAGGAACTCCCTGCTCCTCTGATCCTCCCGCTCGGTAGGAACCCCCAAGCTCCTCTGGTCCCCCCCGCTTGGTAGGAACTCCCAGCTCCTCTGATCCCCCCGCTCGGTAGAAACTTCCAGCTCCTCTGATCCTCCACTCGGTAGGAACTCCCAGCTCCTTTGATTCTCCGCTCAGTAGGAACTACCAGCTCTGCTGATCCCCCCCCCCTGCTCAGTAGTAACCATCAGCTTTGCTGATCCCTCACTTAGTAGGAACCCCCAGCTCTGCTGATCCTCCTCTCTCACCACTCCCCTCCCACTATATTACTTCCATGCTGCACACCACATGTAAAATCTGCTAGTTTCTCCTGTTCCTGTCCCCGAGCTCTGGTGATCCGCCACCTTCTCCAGTCCCATTTACCTCCAGCTATAGTGTTTCCTTATTGCACACTACATGTGCTGTCTGCTAGTTGCTCCACTCTAGTGCGAACCACGCTCACCTTTCTGCTGATCCATGCTGCACACCAGATGTGACGTCTGCACCAGACACTTCCAGAATATATACACAGGAACCAAAAGTGACTGGTGATAAAGTTTTTCCAGTTTGCTTGTTGGTTTCCCAGTGCATCATACTGGATACTGGATATTGGGGTTGTCGTCTGGCCTGAAACAGGTCCAAAGGCTTATGAATCACATTTATCAAAAGACTGAAATGTCCTCAGAGTGATGTGATGAGAAAAGGTCATCCCCACAGGGTGGTACTGTGGATGCAAGTATAATAAGAGGGTGCCACATTATCAATTGTAGATAGATTGGAAAAATGGACTCTAGATGGACTTTTTAGGTCCCACCACACACACACACGATCATTTAAAAATAAGCAGTTTATTTATTTTTATTCATACTTGCCTATGTGGATGCAGCATTAGACCGATGCTACTTCTATCCCCCATCGTCTCTGCACTGGGAACCAAGCCACCGAACATTGCTGATGGCTCGTTTTTCCTAGATCCCCGATAAGCGTGGAGAAGCAGAGAGGAGAGACGCTGACTGACAGGCAGCATCTCCACGCTCATTGGATCAGTGCGGGGAGAAGAATGTTCTGAACAATTGGCAGACCACCACTGAACCTCTCATGTTCCATACTTGTAGGCTGATCCGTCTGCCTCTACTGGTGGGGCTCTGTCTATCCATACCTTCCAATGTTAGAACTTGAAAAAGTTGGACTTGTGGGCAGAGATGGAATGCAATATTTTTTTTTAATTTGTGGTGGTGCGCACAAACAAAACACCTAAGGCTGGGTTCACACACATGCAAATTTGATGCACTGCATGAAAGAACGTCGCTTTCTATTGTGCCTGTTCACATACAGTATGTCCGGTACAGCTGGAGTTCCGATTCAGTGTGAATTCAAAAAGAGTCCTGTCAGTTGTCTGAGTAATGCCCACCCTGTACTGTGCAGGCACAGCGCTTGCGCAGTATGAAGCAGCCAAGAGTCTCTGATTTTGCTTGCCACATGCAAATTTGATGCACTGCATGAAAGAACGTCGCTTTCTATTGTGAAAGAAAGCAAGAAAGCGATGTGAAAAAAACTTTTCAGCCGACTTGGAGCCCTTTACGTTGGTGCATATTGAACGTCTGGTACCTTTGATCAAAAAAAACATGGCACTTCCCCAGGAGGTGATAACAGCAGGGAGAATCCCCCTTTAATAGAGGTGGTAAGCTGGGCAGTCACTTTAGAGATGTCAGTAGCAAAATGTTATTAAAAAAAAAATGGAAGATTTTAGCAGTAAGGTGCCCGTTTAAAATGTAGAACTTAACTTGTGGATTCCTTGGGCGGAATAGGACAGAGGTAGTTTACACTCAGTCCCTGCCAATTCAGCCAACTGAAGGTCTTATGATTGATATCCTGCATGCAGTACTGCAATAGATGGATAATTTAAAAAGGCCACAGCAATGATTGAGCTGCAGGGCCTATGTCTCTTGGGGACAGTGTGAAGATCCTGAACTCAAATGACAGGCAGTAATAAGTGAGCTTGTAGCATAGTGTGGATTAAGAACCCTCTTACCCAGTCCTTTATGGTAGCTAGGTGGAACAATGGCCTTGATGCTGGGGGCCCCCTCTCCCGATGTCCTTCTGCAGATGTAGTGCTGCTGGTGATCGATCTAACTGGATGCAGGATCGACTACCTGGCCTCTCCGTGCGATCAGCCAACTGGCAATCCTCTCCTCTGATCTCTGGCTGAATGCATCCTGGTCTGTGGGCTCCTGGATCAACCTCCACTCTCCCACATGTCTTTTCTCAAATGCTTGAGTTTAGCGGAGAGCTCTTAGATCTGCGATTCCTTTTTGCATGTTTGGGTCTGTATGCACCGTTGACCTTTGAGGATCCAAATTGCTACCCTGCTTCCTGGTCTCCTATGCTGAGATACCTGATCATTTGACCATCTAGTAAAATAGTGGTCTACATGTGAAGGTTAGAGTACCCATTCTTACTGGTGGAGGGATCACTAAGATTTTGGCTTCTCATCGTCACGTGGTGGAGAATTTTAAGATTTGGCTATCTGGATTTCTCTTACATATTTCTGTGAAATTTATTTCATCAATTTAGTATATATATATATATATATATATATATATATATATATATATATATATATATATATATATAAAAAATATCATTTGAATATATTCCTATGGGTTTTGCGCTGCACTGTTTTTTCTTTTATAAAAAAAGTTTAAGCTGGAGATTTTACAGCATGCAAGTGGAACACCACAGGTACAAATACACAGTGATTTAAGAGTCCGATTTAATAATACTTTATATTTATTTACACGGAGCTATATATAAAAAGAGAAAAAAAAATAAACACAATCCATCTGTGATCCTCGTTGGTTGATGTATGCAGTGAGAAATCCCACAGAGTAATCGTTTTAAAATTTCTACACAAGAAAATGACACGGGTGTTCTGATTTACACAGAGCAGTTCTTTCAGCAGCTGATGCCCTGTAGGTGGCAATGCAGAGTAATCTGTCCCCTCTTGGGGTTTGCACTCCCCATTAAGACTTTGGTGCTTCCAACTCTGCAGAGATACTTCATAAAATTCCACATAAAATCTTTGAAGCAGGGGAAGGAACGCTCTGATTGTGGCCAAGTCCAGTGCTTTCGTGCATCAGGGACTGGGAGCAGACCTAAATATAAAGAGAAATATATGATAAATACTTGACAAGTGGGGGCATTATGGTGCAATGCCACTTTTGCAGCCAAATTGAGATGATATCTACCTTATAGTAGTTACATTTACATAAAAAAAAAAAAAAATATATAGAAATAAAATTAATATTGTTAACATTTTGCTTGTTCTTTTTTGAAAACCCCAAAAATAAAACGTTCCTGTGATAAAAATGGGGCTGGGGCATTGACATTTATCGTAATTAATTCCGTTTGTACTGTGGTGACAAACCCAATTATCACTAGATTTAACCACCATCTATACTAACAAAGGTTTAAATATATAGAAGCTGGGCTGTAGGTTAATGAGCTGCACACAGAAGGCTTTTTATCTTAATGCATTGAATGAAAGAAAAAAAAACTGCTTTTAACCACTTCCCATTGCAGCCATCATCAAATGACGTCCACAGTAGGGATCTCCCATCCTGTGCAGGCATCATGACATGCTCGGCTCCCCGGCCTTCTAGGGGGGCACGCGGATGCCTGAAAACAGAGCAGGCCCGTGGATCTGTGTGTGTAAACACACAGATCCACATCCTGTCAGGGCAGACACGCCGGTTGGTGTGTTCCCAGTACAGAGGAACACCGATCGGTCTCATTCCCTTCCGCTACAGTTCGAATCACTCCCTAGGTAACACATTTAACCCCTTGATTGCCCCCTAGTGTTTAGTCCTTCCCTGCCAGATACATTTATACAGAAATAGCATTGATCGTTGTATAAAGGTGAATGGTCCCAAAATAAATCGTGTCAAAAGTGTCAGATATGTCCGCCGCTATATCGCAGCCACGATAAAAAAAAATAATAAAAAAAGACGCAGATCGCTGCCACTACTAGTAAAAAAAATTAAAATGCCATAAATATATCCCCTATTTTGTAGACGCTATAACATTAGCGCAAACCAATCAATATACGCTTATTGCGATTTTTTTTACCAGAAATATGTAGAAGAATACATATCGGCCTAAACAGGAAACATTTTTAATTTTTAGACTGGGATATTTATTATAGCAAAAAGTAAACAGTGTTTTTTTTTTTTTTTCAAACCGCAGAGGTAATCAAATGCCATCAAAAGAAAGTTCTATTTGGGTACAGTGTTGCATGACCGCGCACTTGTCATGCAAAAGTGTTAGTGTTGAAAACTGGAAATTGGCCTAGGCAGAAAGGGGGGGGGGGGGATGAAAATGCCCTGTATTGTGGTTAAAGGCACTTTAGGTTTTCTCATTTGAAATTGTTCATAGAATAATTGAGTCTGACTGGGGCCTGTGCCAAAGAAACATCCAACAAAGGTAAGAAATATTTTAAAGCATGCTGTATAAAAAGACACATCAAAAATGTGTTTGTTTGTTTTTTTTAATTTTACTGCAAACGTGGAAACACGCCTTAAAGTAGAACTCCCAAGCAAAAAAATGAATAGCCCATTTTAAAACATAATGTAACCAAGCTTGGCTACAATAATTTACCTTCAAGATCAGAGATTTTTTTTTTCTGTAGCTAGGTATCCTCAGTTTAATGTGTGTTTTTTTTTTATTATTATTTTTTTTGTATTATAACAAACATACATACATGTTGTTCTCTCCTTTGTGTAGTTGGTTTTGCACAGACCAGCCTTGATTTTTCCTCTTCTCGGGTCCATCTCTCCCTTCTATCGTGTGCCCCCACAGTCTGCAGATTCCTATGGGGGCACTGAAGCCGAGTCACAGCCCAGTGTGTCCTTTTTAGACACGGAGCCCTGACTCTGCCATGCCCCCTTTCTCCCCTGATTGGCTGACTTTCCGTTGGAGCTAATGGTGCTGCTGCTCTCTCAGCCAATTAGGAGGAGTGTCCCGAATGGCTTAGACATTCATGGACATTACTGGAGAGAGATTGAGCTCAGATAAGTAATTAGGGGGGTGCTACATACAATAGGTTTTTTATCCTAATGCACAGAATGCACAAACCCCTTCCCAACCACCGAATGACGGCTACAGCGCAGACCTACTTTCCATGCTCGAGCAGCCTGCATGCCGTGTGATCAGCAAGTCTCAGCCGATCGGAGTAAGGGGTCGATCCCGACCCTTTACCACATCATCAGCTGTCATCCAATGACAGCTGAAGTGTGACTGCAAATGGGGGGGGGGGGGGGGGGGGGGGGTAAGCAAGTGGGCAAGATAAAAAAAAAACTTTTGCCATTACAACTCCTTTAAAGGTTTTCCTGCCCTTGAAGTGCCCACAACCTGCTATTGTTGCAATTTTTCTTTTGTCAAACCACATCTAATTAAATCTAGGGTGATTCGCCGGCAACATCCTGTCTTTCTGCAGGAACACTTACCAACTCTGCCTTGTAAGAGATGTCCTTTTACCATTTGCATTCCCCGTGGGTTCAGTCGGTAGTTTCAAATGGGTTTAAAACAACATTTCAAACTTTTCTCCCTTTTGAAAACAACCAAAATCTACCCAAGGACAATTGAATTTAAAGACTTCTCTGGATGATCTCTTGTCCCAGGAAGTCGTTTGGTTCCTCTGGAGGACAGATTCAAACCATTGTATTCAAACCTGTTCATGGCAAAAACCCAACAGGGGTATTCATCTTGTTCTGACCCTAAAATCCCTAAACAAGTACCTTCACAAGTTTCTTATGGAATTAAAAATGAACACACACACACACACACACACACACACACACACACACTTTAAGAGTATCTCAAATTTTCTGTCTGCAGAATCCTTAAATGAAGAAACATCTATAGGCACAGTAAGAAGTTTAAGACTGGAACTGCAGGGTCAACTACCAAAACAGTCCAGAGTTTTCAAATTCCCTTCATATTGGATACAGCTCAACAATGATTAGCATCTCAGGGAAAATTAAGCAATTTGTTAATAAATGGAGAATGTCTTTGTAGACTCTGCAGGTCTTTTAGTATCTAGAGGGGCAGAGAGACAAAGGAGAATAGAATGTAACTATACTGAGGCGTTTGTGCACAGAAGAAATTTGTATATCCACATTAGACAGCATAATTCATGAAGCCATATCATCGGGTGTCCAGGAGAGTCTGGGGGTGAGAAAACTTGTGGCCTTTTCTAAAATCGCGTTCCAGTCTTCTTCAAAGTTTTCCCATGTCCATCTTTTCTAAAGGAGGAAGGTACACTTTCAACTATGACAGAAAAGGTGGATGTGGAAAAGGAGTCTTATTTGGACTTTATGTGAATGAGAATTTTGCCATAGTTGCAAAGAAACTTGCTTTGGTCAGACAGTCCTCTGGTAACACAACTGAGCTAGAATCAGATCCAGATACTAGTGTTAAAATATGGCAATGCGCCAGAACAAGGGAAGAAACAGCTCTCTCGCAGTACGAGTACTTTGCAGCCCATCAGCAGAACAAATGTCTACCTGAGCTTTTGCTTTTGTTCCCTTGTGCCTGGTTTCCACAATTGCATCGGTGTGGGTTTCTCCCTGTGGCATATGCATTGAGCAAGACGTCAAAATGGGGTAAGTGTTTGGAGAAGGATACACAGCAACCGGGTGTCGACAGACATGGTGCACAGTCCTCATGTCAAAAAGGCAGGAGCAGTGCCCGAGTACCTTATAAGGGCTCTGGGCAGAAGTGGTGGTAATAGTGAAACCTGTGGAGTGATGCAACACCTAATATACTACTAAAGCCTAAACGCTGAATGCAGGTAATTTTACTGCCAAGTTTAAACCGTCTACAGTAACAAAAATCTAACACAATTCCCGCTTTCCTGTTAGTGTGACCTGAATAGTATTTCATTTTACACTCAAAGAAGTGTACTGCAAGTAATGGAGATATTAAGTCTCACACTTGCTATGAAGATGAATCTGTCTTACCTTTCCACAATGCTGGTCCCTGTATGGGTTCAGGCGTTGTGCACCACAGTGTGCATACCCCTGGAGGGGTCATCAGGGCCTGGACCTGTGTAGCTCACACCAGCTAATTACATGGGTTGCACAGTTGCAGATAAAGCTAACCACCTTCTTCTCATCATGGGTGTTCAAAACAAGCTAGGGGGTATGGTAACAGACCACAAAAAATATCTTCACAAGTTTCTTTTAGCTAGTATTTCCAAGGTCATTAATGTGCCCCTTTCACACTGAGGAGTTGTTCAGGTGGTACATCGCTAAAATAGCGCCTAAATACCACCTGAAAAACTCCTGCCTCAGCCTTCTCAACGTGAAAGCCTGAGGGCTTTCACACTGAGGTGATGCACTGGCAGGAGAGAAAAACATTGCTCCTTCCCATTTAAAACTCTGCAGAGGCGCATTGCGGGCAGTATTAACCCTTTTTCTGCCGCTAGCGGGGGTTAATACCGCACCGCTAGTGGCCGAATCCCACAACAATTCCGACGGTATATCTCCGCTATTTTTTAGCAGCGCTATACCGCCACCGCACCTCCACTGCCCCATGTGAAAGGGGCCCAAGTCTGAAGCTTAGATGAGCTGGGAGTGGTTATTTTTGCTTTTTTTGGCCAGTGTTCATTCACCTGAAGGTGGCAGCATAACCCAGTCATTATATCTTCATGTCCTGTGATGTATGATTAGGAAAGATTGAATTCCTCAAATAGGTATTTCTAGGTGAAAACAATCAAATTCAATAATCATAATTACCAAGCTTCTTGTGACTTCATCCAGTTTGCCTTCTACCCACTCCTCTGACTGGGCATACACTATATTACCAAAAGTATTGTGACACATGAACTTTAACCACTTGCCGACCGCCTTCCGAATTTATACTGTGGCAAGGCGGCTCGGCAGCGCAAATAGCGGTACCTGATGTTGCATGTGGTAGTATGGGCGGAATCAATGTCCGCCTGCCACACGCGATTGTGATACAGAGATGCAGAAAGGATATCTGCCTGTGTAAACGAGGAGAATCCTCGTTCTAAAATGGGATAACATGGAGATCTACTGTTCCTAGTGATCAGCGATCTTTGTGTTGTCCCAGTTAGCCCAGCCGCCACACAGTTAGAACACACCCAGGGAACAGTTTGTTAACCCCTTTCCTGCCAGTACCATTCATACACTGATCAGTGCATTTTGTAGCACTGATAACCGTATTGGTGTCACTGGTCCCCAAAAAGTGTCACTTAGCGTCCGATTTGCCTGCCGTAATGTCGCATTCCCGTTTAATATCGCAGATCGCCGCCCATTAACAGTAAAACCCAATAAAAATAAATTCAAAGTCCCTAAATCGGTTACCTATTTTGTAGACGTAGACGCTATAACTTGCGCAAACCAATTAACATATGCTTATTGGGATTTTTTTTTACCAAAAATATGCAGAATACATATTGGCCTAGACTAGGGGTGCCTAACCAGTGGCCCGGGACCTCCTGCTCTGGAATAGAATACGGTTATTAAAAGGTAAGTTTATTACTAAAATGGGGGGGGGGGGGGGGGGGGGTGCGGGTAAACAACAGTGCATTAGAGTGAAAGCAGCCTTAGGCCCCTTTCACACGGTCAGTCAGACCCACCATTTACATCTAAGGAATGGCAGATGTAAATGGACTTGTGTCCATTTACAAAAGCCTACCTCCAATCCTATCCGCTAAAAAAAAAAGAAAAAAGAAAAAAAAAGTACTTTGTACAGTGTGCTGCCATTCACTCGTTGTGGCCCACGACTGGTTACCAAGTCACTTAAGAGGCCCTTGCTCTTCAAAAGGTTGGGCACCCCTGGCCTAGACTGATGAAGAAATTCAAAAAAAGAATGAAAAAAAAAATTTGGATATGCATTTTAGAGCAGAAAGTAAAAAAACTTTTTTTTCCCAAAATCGTTACTCTTTTTTGTTTATAGTGCAAAAAATATAAACGCAGAGGTGATAAAATTCCACAATAAAGAAAGCTCTATTTGTGGTTTACAAAAAAAAAAAAAAAATCAAATCTTGTTTGGGTACAATGTTGCACGATTGCGCAATTGTCAGTTAAAGTGACGCAGTGCCGTATCGCAAAAAATGGCTTGTTCATTAAGGGGGTAAAGTGGTTAATGGCATCCAAGTCTTAGTCCATAGCATTCAATATTGAGTTGGCCCACCCTTTGCAGCTATAACAGCTTAAACGCTTCTGGGAAGGCTGTCCACAGGGTTTAGCAGTGTGTCTATGGGAGTGTTTAACCATTCTTCTAGACGTGCACCAAGGTGGACGAGAAGGCCTGGCTCGCAGTCTCCGCTCCAATTCATTCCAATAGGTGTTCTATATTGGGTTGAGGTCACGACTCTGGTCAGGCCAGTCAAATGCCTACACCCCAAAGTCACTCATCCATATTTTTATGGACCTTGCTTTGAGCAGTGGTGTAGAGTAATGTATGAACAGGAACGGGCCATCCCAAAACTGTTCCCACAAAGTTGGGAACAAGAAATTGTCCAAAATGTCTTGGTATGCTGATGCCTCAAGAGTTCCCTTCACTGGGACTAAAGTGCCAAGCATAACCCCTAAAAACATCCCCACACCATAATCCCCCCTCCACCAAATGATTTGAACAAGTGCACAAAGCAAAATCCATAAAGACATGGATGAGCATGTTTGGGGTGTAGAAACTTGACTGGCCTGCAGAGAGTCCTGACCTCAACCCGATAGAATACCTTTGGGATCATTTAGAGTGGAGACTGCGATCCAGACCTTCTCAGCCACATCAGTGCCTGACCTCACAAATGTGCTTCTGGAAGAATGGTCAAACCTTATGGACAGCCTTCCCAGACGAGTTGAAGCTGTTATAGCTGCAAAGGGTGGGCCAACTCAATATTGAACTCTACGGACTAAGCCTGGGATGCCATTAAAGTTCATGTGCGTGTAAAGCTAGGTGTCCCAATACTTACAGTAATCTAGTGTATTCCTTCATACTTCTTATGGTGGCCTTTAAAATTATCTTTGTGTCAGTGATTACCAAGACACTTCAGGGCCCCAACATGATATCTGCACCATATTACATTAGAATAACAGAGGAAAAAATTGCGCTTACCCAGTGAATAACTAATAAGTGAAAAGCTGCGATTCAAAAATGTTATACAACATAGACAATAATATACAAGAGGGTTGGAATCGCGCTAGTCGCAAGTCTATGACCAATAAAGGGCACAGTACGTGCTATGATTATTATAAACAAAATAAATTGTAAATCATATAAACCCACAAGAAATATAATAATATCACACAGGTGTGAATTCGTGTATAAAATCCACCAAATGATCACAAAAAAAGGTCCTGCTAGTGTTGAGAAACTGTGTTCAAGTGAAAAGAGCAAACCTAATAGACACACAAAAGCCAATTCATAGTCTATGATGTATTGAAAAAAGGATCTATGCAGTAGAGTTCTTCAGATGAAAATAAATAAATATACCATCTCCACCTTTATGACGTATATGTAAACGAAAAGTCTCAAGCTGGTACAGATGCGTCAATCTCCTGAATGTCGATCACACATGGGCTTTCACAGATTTGAAAATGTAGGATCTCAGCACCAAAAAACAAGACAGAAACAGAGAGACTTGCATAGTGTGAAACCTTATGGACAACTGTTATAACGTCACCCGTGTGGGGCAGTCTTGCGACCGGGGGAGGGAATACTGCAAACCCACCACCACTATACACACTGACCCTTACCAGATCTGGACCCCGCAGTGTAGATGCAAGCACTTAAAGAAAGGGATCATGGTTCAGCAGTCGTAGGGACATCGGCAGATGACAATATTATGATGATACCATGTAACGACATAGAACCTCACATAGTGTAAAATCCAATGGTATTTATTTAAAAAAAAGGATAAAGTTGCACTTACAACAGATGAAAATCAATGGAGCATTTAAAAACAAGGTGCCGGCCGGCTAGATGGTACGCGTGCGTCCTTCCGTATGGATGCGGTGACGTGGGAACGTCTCCTCCCAACGTTTCGTCTTCAAAGACTTGATCACGGGATAAGGACGACGGCCCACGTCACCGCAATAGTACCCACAGTGGGCGGAGTCAGTCGAGAGAGCGGCCCCATCATCGCCATTTTGGAAAAGGGATATGGTGAGGGAAAAGTGTTTAAACCTCCTCGCCACTTATGTACATGCATAGCAGCCGTGCAGGGAATCAGGTGAGCGCAAACCAAAGCGGGCGTTCCCTATACTGGCCAGTATCCAAGGCGGGGATCATAAACTGAAATAGCTACAATAACATGGAGGATACGGACAAACCATCACGGAGGCTGTCCTTCCATCACAAAAAAATAAACAGATTTAATGCTGCGTTCTGTTCTGTGCGGAACTCCTAATCGGGATGGGTAAAAATAATTAGTTTAAAAGTGGAGAAGCTATACCGATGGGAAATTTCCCCCCAAAAGGGTGACTTAGATCTAGAGGGTTGGTACAAGTATTTCAACGATACTGGTTTAAATCTGTTGAGATTTTTAACTGACCGTAAATCCATCAAACTTAAAAAATTAGATGATGAGATCAAGATTATCAAGGAAAAACTTTCCCCCTTCATGAACAGTGAGGACTATGCAGATAGATCCAAAAATCTTTTAAGAACACTGGAGAAGGAAGATAGAGAGCAGAAAATTAAGAAGAAAAATAAGTTTAATAGGGACTTCAGTGATTACCACTCTAAACTAGTCTTTGAGTGGCAAAATAAGCTTTTGGCTGAATCAAACACCTCTAATACAACTGAGATGGATGCGACTCGAGCCAATACAGGAGCGACTAACGCTGCTGCTTGTTTATCTTCAGCATCAACAAACAGGAGCAACCTAAGTCGCACCACCTCAGGTGGTACACCCAAAAACCATTTTAAATCCAAAAAGGGTTCCACTCACAATAACTCTGGATCACAACCCCCCCACCAAGGGGGAGGAGGTTATGGAGGTCAGCGTAGCCAGTTTGGCCCCCCCACAAATTACCGACCCCAACCTTGGGGACAGGGAGCTATGGGGGGGTTCAGCCCCACCCCCCTCCCGGGGTCGTGGTAACTACACGGGTCCCCCCCCCTCCCTGTTTCCCAGTTGGCTATGGTAATGGCCCATCCACCTCACAGGGCCCTAATAGAGGTATCCCATATAATCAGGGATCTAATCCCATCCCCCCCCCCCATGGTTTCAGAAACAATGAGGTGGTCCATTACACAGGAAACTTCGAACCTGATTACAACGTCTTGACCCACAATAGCTTTTTACCATTGGGGAATTTGGATAATTCTAGCAATGGAAACTTCTTTCCGAACGTTAACCATTCTACTGCTCCAGCCCCTTATGAATTCGGGTATGGAGACATTGGTAACCATTCGTTGAGTTTTGTCCAGCCAAATTGGGGTTTTCCCCGGGCAACACAAGGAGTAAAAAGACTAGCAGAACTAAAAGAGGGGCTAGAGGGGGGAGGCGTCTTAAGCCCCAAAAGACCAAAAACCTAACTAATACGGGGATATTCAATCTCAGCTCTCATATCTTGACAGAATCTGAGCTGACAGTTTTAGATAAGGGGTTGAAATATGCCCCTCCTAAAAACATTAATACATTTAAAACCTATATGGACATACACAAATTTGTCCGAAAGCTGAACATTCAAAGATATTTATCTTCGAACCCCTTTGGCCCCCCCAATGTCTTAGCCGCTGACTATGTTCACTCTAGTCTAGCGAATGCCTCCACTTATAATCCGCCATGTCATCTGCCGGCATCATTAAAGGTGTTTAGGGACCTCACTCTTAAAGACCTGGACGACTTACGGGTCAAAAGAGTCCGCTGTAAACAGGACATTGAAATAGGTATAAAATCCTTATGCGATAATAAGAACCTTGTAATCCGCCCCGCTGATAAGGGGGGTGGTATTGTTGTCCTGAACAAGTCAGATTATCTTGATGAGATGGCCAACATCTTGAGTTATAGGGACACTTATACCCCTCTTTCCCTTAACCCGGGAGAGAAGTATAAAAAACCCCTTATAGAAATCATAAATAAGGGGTCACGTTTGAACATCCTTAATACGAAGGAGAAGTCCTTTTTGATCCCTAAGGCTCCCCGTGTGCCTATTATATACTACCTTCCCAAGGTACATAAAAATCCTGTTTGCACCCCGGGACGTCCCATTGTCAGTGGGATAGACTCTGTTACGTCCCGGGTGGGCAAATATATCGATTTTTTTCTACAGCCCCTCGTTAGAAACATGCCCTCGTATGTTCGAGGCACCAAGCATGTTATTAATCTGTTGGCAGGACTGACACTGCCTCCCAATGTTTGGTTAGTCACTGCTGATGTAGCTTCACTGTACACCATAATTCCCCACAAGTTGGGTTTAGAAGCAGTTTCACATTTTCTAAAGAGGGATTCCAACCTTGCAGATGCACAGATTGGGTATATTATGGAGCTACTGGAATACGTGGCCTCCCATAATTTTTTCTGGTATAATGGACACTTCTACAGGCAGGATAGAGGAGTCGCAATGGGGGCTAAATACGCCCCCAGCTTGGCCAATTTATTTATGGCCAAGTGGGAGGAGGATGTCGTCGACGTCCCTTCTAGGCCCCAACTTTTGTTGTGGGCCAGGTATATCGACGACATCCTCCTCCTATGGGATGGCAGAGAAGACTATCTTATCCAGTTCATGGAGTTTCTCAACAACGATAGGGGGATTGTCCTTAAACATGAAGCGAGTCTTGATACTATTAATTTCTTGGATCTGGTCATCAGCAAAGAAGGTAACCAGCTGTCTACGTCCACGTATTTCAAAACAACGGACAGGAACTCGTTCATTCCGCATGACAGCTGCCACCATACTAGCTGGCTTAAAGTTGTCCCCAAAGGCCAGTTCCTACATTTAAAAAGAAACTGCTCCGATCAGGTGACTTTTTTGAAACAAGCTGAAATACTCAGACAGTTTCTAGATAAAGGGTATAGCCGCTCCTTCTTGGCAGATTCCTTAGAATCAGTGGCTAATCTTAATCGGGATGATATCCTAAAGGATAGACCCAAACCTATTGTGGAGGACAAGTTTAGAAGTCCTTTTGTGACAGATTATTCCTGCCAACATGCCAATGTTAAGCATATCTTTAAGAAGCACTGGCATGTCCTCAAAAGTGACAAGATCTTGAATACCATCCTTCCCGTAAGACCTCAGGTAGTGTTCAGGGGAGCCGGCTCATTAAGAAACAAGTTAGCACCCAACATCTTGGATCCACCAAGGATTCCTTCTATGTTTTCATCAGGGTTGACAGGTTTCTTTAAATGTGGAAGGTGCCGAGTTTGTATGGTGAATAACCACACCCCTAAAAGAACCACTAGTTTCAGCTCCAGATATTCACCCAAGGTCTACCAGATCGAGTCCTTTATCACTTGTTCAAGTGTGGGTGCTATCTATTTGTTACAATGCCCTTGTGGCCTACAGTATGTGGGCTGGACCAAGCGTCCTTTGCAAGTGCGTCTAAATGAGCACTTAAACATCTGTAATGGCTTTCCTGACCATTCTGTGTATAATCACTTTCTAAAAGTCCATAACAAGGACCCGATGGGCACCATCTTTCTAGGGATTGAAAGATACCAGGCTCATTGGAGGGGGAGTGACCTAGTCAGGAGTATCTCTCGTTCTGAAATGGCATGGATACACACTTTGAGATGTTTTGAACCCCATGGCCTTAACATCGAAGTAGATGTCAATTGTTTTATTGACAACTCTTGATGTTACCCAGATGGAATTATTTCCTATGACGTACATGCAGAAGTATGTCAACATACAATTTTATTGCTATTGTGACTCAGGTATATGGATATGAAATAAAACGTTCATAGTTTTCCATTTTAGTTAACTGTCAGTGGTATAGGTACATAATTTCTTTGCTTTTGGTTTAAATGGTCACCTTTTAACCTTGTGCCAATATATACTTGTACTTACTGATGTCGACAACCGTACCCTATGTGGTGTGGCCAACCATCATTCGGTTGAAATTTTGACCCTCTTCATGTTGTAATGACGAGACCGACTGTATATTTGTTTTGTTATTAGCGCGCGACCATACGCAATTTTAATATTTAATTATATGTTGTTGATGTAGTGTTTACCTATTCGGGTGCAGTTGTTTATACACAGTGGTTGTGAGTCAGTTCTCTCAAGCGGTATAGCTTCTCCACTTTTAAACTAATTTTTACCCATCCCGATTAGGAGTTCCGCACAGAACAGAACACAGCATTAAATCTGTTTATTTTTTTGTGATGGAAGGACAGCCTCCGTGATGGTTTGTCCGTATCCTCCATGTTATTGTAGCTATTTCAGTTTATGATCCCCGCCTTGGATACTGGCCAGTATAGGGAACGCCCGCTTTGGTTTGCGCTCACCTGATTCCCTGCACGGCTGCTATGCATGTACATAAGCGGCGAGGAGGTTTAAACACTTTTCCCTCACCATATCCCTTTTCCAAAATGGCGATGATGGGGCCGCTCTCTCGACTGACTCCGCCCACTGTGGGTACTATTGCGGTGACGTGGGCCGTCGTCCTTATCCCGTGATCAAGTCTTTGAAGACGAAACGTTGGGAGGAGACGTTCCCACGTCACCGCATCCATACGGAAGGACGCACGCGTACCATCTAGCCGGCCGGCACCTTGTTTTTAAATGCTCCATTGATTTTCATCTGTTGTAAGTGCAACTTTATCCTTTTTTTTTTAATAAATACCATTGGATTTTACACTATGTGAGGTTCTATGTCGTTACATGGTATCATCATAATATTGTCATCTGCCAATGTCCCTACGGCTGCTGAACCACGATCCCTTCCTTTAAGTGCTTGCATCTACACTGCGGGGTCCAGATCTGGTAAGGGTCAGTGTGTATAGTGGTGGTGGGTTTGCAGTATTCCCTCCCCCGGTCGCAAGACTGCCCCACACGGGTGACGTTATAACAGTTGTCCATAAGGTTTCACACTATGCAAGTCTCTCTGTTTCTGTCTTGTTTTTTGGTGCCGAGATCCTACATTTTCAAATCTGTGAAAGCCCATGTGTGATCGACATTCAGGAGATTGACGCATCTGTACCAGCTTGAGACTTTTTTTCGTTTACATATACGTCATAAAGGTGGAGACGGTATATTTATTTATTTATTTTCATCTGAAGAACTCTACTGCATAGATCCTTTTTTCAATACATCATAGACTATGAATTGGCTTTTGTGTGTCTATTAGGTTTGCTCTTTTCACTTGAACACAGTTGCTCAACACTAGCAGGTCCTTTTTTTGTGATCATTTGGTGGATTTTATACACGAATTCACACCTGTGTGATATTATATTTCTTGTGGGTTTATATGATTTACAATTTATTTTGTTTATAATAATCATAGCACGTACTGTGCCCTTTATTGGTCATAGACTTACGACTAGCGCGATTCCAACCCTCTTGTACACCATATTACATTATTTGATCAAACCGTTTCCCAAAACAGTCACATTCAAACCATGCCTCAAATAACCATCACCGTTGCTTGTGTTCTCAACTAAGCTGTCAAGTCATCATATAGCTGGTGTCATAACTGGATTACGTGTGCAGCACCATAGCAATTACAGATTAAAACGGAACTCCACCCTAAAGTGGAACTCCCGCTGATCGGAACCCTCCCCCGTCCGGTGTCACATTTGACACCTTTCAGGGGGAGGGGGGTGCAGATACCCATCTAAAGACGGGAGCCAATCGGCGGGCGCAGCGTGACTCGCGCATGCGCCGTAGGGAACCGGGCAGTGAAGCCGGAGCGCTTCACTTCCTGGTTCCCTCACTGTGGGTGGCGGGGGGAGCAGCAGAGTGACGAGCGATCGCTCGTCCTCTGCTGTGGACGTCGCTGAACTGCAGAACAGGTAAGTGTCCTAATATTAAAAGTCAGCAGCTGCAGTATTTGTAGCTGCTGGCTTTTTGATTTTTTTTGAGCGGACATCCACTTTAAACAGAGGCTAGGATGGCTGCTTTCTTGCCTATAAAAAGCACAAGAGGGTTTAGTTCTGCTTTAGCTAGTAGTGAATATGCAAAACCCTTGTGCTTTTTTTTCCTTCCCTGTTAAAGCTGGACCCCAGGCAGATCACTAAACATGCAACTGACATAGAAAAATAAAATGGAGTGTTTTGGGCGTTTAGGAACCACTGATACTTCTGCATTAGCCAAATCATTCACTTACAGTTTCAGTCCGTCAACACTGCAATTTAAGTTAAACTTAGCTTAGTAGAACTTCAGTCTCAATCAATATTGACAATCCTTATGCTGTAGCATTATTAAATTGATAGTAAAGTAAATCATATTTATTTGTTTTAATAGTTTTGAAGTACTTCCTGGTTTCCATGCCTAGGCAAATTATGTCATATCCCAAGAGTCTTCAGGAGAGAAGGTGGGGTTTGATGAGCTTGGCACACCTTGCTGTCTGTATGCTTCAGCTAAGGGCAAATGGAATCCAGGAAGTACGGTACTACATGAATCATCTGCCCTTACTCAAGATAGCCACAGCCAAGGGATTTCTCAGCATGGAGACATGGATGGATGAGTTTGCTTTAAATACAAAAAAAAAAACAAATAGCATTTTTTTTTTGTGGTTCTCAGATGCAGTGTAGTTCCACTTTAAGGCTGGTTGAATCTTGCCTTGGTTTCCAATATCTCCTTCAGTAGTTATATTTTCTTGCGGGTTTATCTGGCTCTCACCTGAGCTTGGACTGAAGCTGCTCGAAAGTCTGATCATCGAGGTACCGTGAGAAGTGAAGCAGAGCAGTTACTGGAGAGCAGAGAGGCTGGGCCAGAGAGGTGTCTTGGATCTGCAGCAGGAAGTGAGCGACTTGTGTAATCAAAGGCGCCCTGAAAGACATGGAACAGCAGGTATAAAAACTGTGCCAACATTGCATAGGCTAGAAATCTATCAACAGGTTTAGAGAATGCAAAAGCCCAAAATCAAATATACAGTAACTAATTAAAAGCATGTACGGCTATTGAGAAACTGCTGCAACAAAAAAAAAAACACTAAGGCTCCGTTCATATATATGCAAATAAGAGGCATTTTAAGAAAATGTATACCCGAAAAAAAAAAAAAAATGGCGCCTTTTGGGAATAAGAACATAAAAACCAACAGCTGCACCCTTTAAAGTGAACAAATCACTAAACTGTGTAGAATTATAAAGAAAAGAATAAGGGGCTATACATGTTCTTGTAAAAAACTGGTACAAAGAAATCACTGCATCAAATGTGCACATTAATGAAAAAATAAGCCAGTAGAAAGTCCATACGGCTGGATTCACACCTATGCAGTTTTTGCAGATTTGCACTACAGAACATTTAACATGGTTTCCTATGGAACATGTTCTGTAGTGCAAATCTGCAAAAAGCACTAAAACTGCATAGGTGTGAATCCAGCCTTAGTGAATAAATAAGTCTTCAGGCAGTGATCTAATCAGAATCTGGAACCCCCGTTTACACCCCATGTGACTAAACATGCACTGGTCGGTGACGTCACAGGTACAACAAGGTGACGTCGCCGGGTGGCCCCACCCCTTACTCATTTAAGAACGGTCATGTTTGTTTTTTTTCAGAGCCTGGTGGTAGCCAAATTGATGATGGATCTACACCGAGGGGAAATTGTATTTTTAATAAAGGAACTGTCAAAAACGGTGTGTGTGGTTTATTTTCTTTATCGGTAATCGAGTAGGGGATATTATGTACGCTCCCTACTCATTTACATTGGGGTGGGGGATTCTTGCACCCACAGTTGGGCTTTAGACCCGGTTCACCATATATGCAATCTGGATGTGTATTGACACGCATCATATATGACGACATGAACCTGCAGCCTTTTCAATGGAGCTGGATCACATATGTGCGGGCCTACAGCGGCCGCAAATTTTTAAGGAGCCAAGATTTTAAGCACGGTTCAGGTGGGATTGTCATACACTGACAATTCGCACCTGAATCGCTGCACAAAGTTGCCAAAAATCCTGCTGTCAAAACCGGACTGCACATATTTGAACCCAGTCCTAAAAATTGCAGTGACATCTATGGGCACTATGATAAAATGTAATGGTGCTGCCAAGCATTTTAGCAGTAGAATGGAGATCCCATCTTTTTTACCTAGAGGTTATGGAAGGTAGTGAACAAATAAAAACCCTCAAAAATAAAAAAATCCAGATAGTCCAATCCCAAATCCAGTGCTCACACCAATGCTTCATAACATACCAGAGTGACTGACTCAGTGTCGTGGAATTTTCAGAACTCATCAGCTCTTCAGCTCTTCCCAGAATCTGGTACACCAACGTCAGTCCAAACTATAAGGGAAGCAATCCGTTATATGTAAAAGATGATACATTTTCACTTGGATATTGAAATAAGCTTCACACTCAAAAGGTCATTAGAACAAATTACATTTTTTCACCACTTAAAGACCAAGCCTTTTCTGGCACTCGGTTTACATGTTACAATCAGTAATTTTTGCTAGAAAATATATTGGACCCCCCCCAAAAACATTATATATTCTTTTAAAGCAAAAGCCCTAGAGCAGTGATTAGCGAACCATGGCACCCAGAGTTTATTTTTTTTTTTTTAAACTACATTTTCTATGATGCTCAACTACACTGCAGAGTACATGAGCATCATGGGAAATGTAGTTCCAAAACAGCTGGGCTGCCAAGGTTCACCATCACTGCCCTAGAGAATAGATTGGTGGGTTTTGCAATTTTTTTATGTCACACGGTATTTGCACAGCGGTTTTCCAAAATGCAAAAAAAGGTAATTTTTTTTTTTTAATGCATAATTACACAATACATAACCCAATTTTGCTCACGCACAGAAGCGAACGCATACGTGAGCAGCACATGCATACAAAAATGGTGTTCAAACCACACGTGAGGTATCTCCGCGATCGTCAGCGCGAGAGCAATAATTCTATCCATAGACCTCCAACTCAAAACATGTAACCTGTAGAATTTTTTAAACATTGCCTGTGGAGATTAAGGGTAAAAGCTTGACGCCATTCCACGAGCGGGCGCAATTTTGAAGCGCGACATGTTGGGTATCAATTTACTCGGCATAACATTATCTTTCACAATATAAAAAAAATATTGGGCCAACTTTACTGTTGTCTTGTTTTTGTGACAAAAAAGTATTGCAATAACCGCCATTTTATTCTCTAGGGTGTTAGAAAATGTTTTTTTTTTTTACTTGTAAACACAGAGTTTGAATAACAGGCTCGGTCCTTAACCTCCCTGGCGGTATGATTCTTTCAGATTTTAGGTGCTAAAAGCGGTACCATTATTTGCAAGGGAATTTGGCGTTTTATACTGTAGGCTTGTAATTCTTAGGAATAACTCACTGAAATCTATCCAAACAAGAGTCTAATAGGCATCCTGGGTATGATTTTTTTTTTTTTCTTATTAAAAATTATAATATAATAAATTATAAAAAATTATAACAAATAATAATATAATTATAGTAAAAATTATTCAATAATGTAATCAAATCAAAATCACTGAAATTTGCTCAGTTTTTTTTTTTTATGACGAATTTCCCCATAAATCGCTATCGCTAAATTCTGCAAGTGATTCTGATTTATTATCGCTGTTTTTTAGCTGCTCTAAAACAATTTTTGCCATAAAGGGACACTTTTGGTTGCTATGGGCAATCTACAGTTTGCAGGGAGAAAGAACAGTTTTTATTATATAAAAGGACATGTAGTGTACAGGGCAGACCACTAGGGACATGGGGGGGTGTGTATTTTTTACATACAGTACTGTAATCTATAAGATTACAGTGTACTGTATGTATAGTGTTTGTTTACTTTTTTAAATTTGGCGCCATTCCCCCCCCTACGTCGCGACGCTCGCAGGGAAGGGAATCGGCGGAACACACAGCATCAGGCGGACATCCGCCCGCCGTGTACTGCGGGGATTCATCGCTGGATCGCAGAGAAAAGGTAAGTAAACTTTTTTCTGCATCCAGCGAGGCAAGTCCGTGTGTGGCACGGGGTTACCGATCGTAGCTTTAAAATCTCACCCCGTGCCACACACGGGAAGACCGCCAGGGAGGTTAAAGTGGATGTGAACATGATTTTTTTTGTTATTTAATTTTGCTGGCACAATATAGTGTATAAGATTTCCTATCATCTGTGCCCAGTCTTGCCACAGAGTTAATCAAACGCTGAGTAATCCTCTTTTTACAGCGAGATAAATCCGACAAACTGAAAAAAACTTTGTCGGAACCTCCCCCTTTGCTGTGAGTGACAGGTGATTTACATATCTCAGCACTAGCCTGTGGCAGGCACATCCTGTGTACAAAGTTCACAATTCACACCCCCCTCCCCCTCTTCCAGGATTGGCTGCCTTTCCTGTGTTTTGACTGGATGTTTCTCATCATGGGTGCGATAAGGAAATGTATGGTGAAGTGAACACACACACACCAGCAGAATATACACAGACAAGTGATTTAGAGGACATGTATCTAGTGAGCTGGGCAGAGGAGAATCTCCAGCGATCCGATTATTGTTATAGTGCAGTGTGTGTGAGGTCACCTCATCAGAGTTGCAACAAGCCTTTCCATCACCAGGATGTGTTATGTGGGGGAAGGGTGGATCTCTCACTTTTTATAATTACACCCAGTAAGGCTAAATGAGCTTAAGGCCGGTTCACACTGATGTGTTGTGCGAGATCGCATGTGATTCGCACAGCACGGCAAATCACATGCGATGTCTGTGATGCGATTTTAGCCATACAAACTGTATGGCTGAAATCGCACTGCATTCTGACCAAACACACACAGGACCCTTTTTGGTATGCACCAGAATCACACCTATGCGATCCGATTCATGTACGAACTGTCAGTTCGCAGTGCGATATGTGAGCTGAAATAGGGGTGCCGTTAACATTGTATGACACTCCCCAGCAGTTCGCATATGGCAGTGTTAACTACCATGCAAGTCGGGGTACAGTTTGTATGGCTGAAATCGCATTGCACAGACATCGCATGTGATCTGCACAGCAATGCGGTGCGAATCACATGCGATGTCTGGCAACGCACCGGTGTGGACCAGGCCCAAGTCCCTACAAATGTCACTTGACTGCTCCCACCAAGTCCCTACAAATGTCACCTGACATTTTGTATTTTTTTTTTCACAATGATGGGGGGTGGGATTTTATTTTTTAAATATATATTTCACAGTGCTTTTGGGAAGGGGGTGGGGAGATGGTGCAGTGGTCCGTGTCAGTAGGGCAGCAGGGGACAAGGGGGGAAGACACAGCTGGATGTGGACACACGGAGGGGGCCCAGAGAAGAAGCAGGGGTGGAGGAGGAGCACACAGCACTGGAGGAGGAGGAAGACACAGTCGGGGAACGATTGGAGGAGGAAGACACAGTCGGGGAATGATTGGTGCAGTAGGGACAGCTGTAAACACCATCCACCATGCATGGCTTTTCAGTTGAAAGCCGCAGGAGGGAGAGAAGGAGAAACGGCTGATGAAACACCATGCATGGGGGATGGTGTTCACAGCTGTCCCTGCTGCACCGATCATCCCCAACTGTCATTGGACATCCACATGTGTGCAGAAGCGACAGGGGGCGTGAGCACGCTCTGCTTTTACCCAGAATGCACTCTGCCTCTCCTGCATGCTCTGGCCAAGGGGAGTGTAGAGGTGGGCGGGGAGTCTGCTGGCATCTTAACTCCACCCACCGAGTTCCAAAAACAGACCTGCCCACTGAATCTGCACTTTTGGGGGTCTTAAAACAGCTAAACTGGAGACATTTGACAGGCAAGGATACACACAGGAGACATGTATATTCTTATAGCTCAGCACTATGTCAGTAGTATAATTGGTGAGAGTGGGTTTACATCCACTTTAAGTGGTTAAAGAATTGAGGAATCTCTGTGGTTAAAGTTCTGGCTTTAAGACTTCAGGTGTCCCTTAATATCTGAGAAAACAAAATTAGTAAACAGTAGGGAGGGGGTGGGTGGTAGGAAATTGTTTTTTTTTGTCCTGAGATATACTTTAAATGGCCTACTCTGTACCCACAAACTCAGGCACTCACCTTGTTCTGTAAGACAGATGACAACTGTTGCTGGGGAGCAGAGATTCCAGAACCACAGACACTCTGTAACAGGGAGGTGAGAGCAGCAGCAGACAGTTGGCTAATCACATGGGCACACGGGTTGACCAGGTAGGGAAGTATCTGCAGGGACGAAACAGTATAGTGAGTATACCGTGCAGGGAGAGAAAATAAGCAGATTCAGATATTAAGTGTAGTGCATTTATTACCTGGTCTTGATAATCCTTCTTGATAAGGAAAGGCAAACTCTGCACAGTGGTGGACATTAAAGCTTCACTTAACTGAAGTGGCAAAAAGCGGATAATCCGAGCCACCAGGCGTTTCCCCTTCCTAATGCACATGATCTGGACAAACTGCTCCTCGGCTGCTCTGTGGGCAAAAGGAAACCAGAAGTTAAAATCATTTTTTTTGCTAGAAAGTTACTAGCCCCAAACATTATATATTGTTTTTTTTTTTTCTAACACCCTAGAGAATAAAATGGCAGTTGTTGCAATACTTTGTCACACCGTATTTGTGCAGCGGTCTAATAAGCGCACTTTTTTTGAGTTAGAAAAAATAAAGTTAGCCCAATTTGTCTTTATATTGTGAAAGATGTTATGCTGAGTAAATTGAAGGATGAGTTCCACAGTTTCCCTTTGTGTGCACTGTGTTTACTAGCGCCGTTGACCAATCACGACAATTCCCCGCTCATATATTACGTCCGCTCCTATTGGACGCTATGGATCTGATGAACCAGCGGATGCTGAGAAACGCGTCATACCATTGGCTGGCCTGAGTTCCCACGTCACTTCCGGTCGTACGGCGACGGACCGCGCTCCATGCTGGAACGCACACTGCTCTGTAGCAGTGTCCACGGCTCCTGGATCTCCTGCTGTCTCCCTAAGGCTTCCAAAAATCGTGACTTTCATCTCCCACGACTCCATGGTATGAAGCCAGCGAGTGTGAGCCCATACAGCTGCAGATGACAGGTTGTGACACTGGACCAGCCGTTCACCCTTACTTGCCCATGTTATCACTATGTTTGTGAGTAGCCAATTTATTGTTTATAAAACTATTTTTTTAAATCCTGACTTACTGCACTTAGTTTGGCGCATGTCCTCCTTGTTTGTATATATCTTTCAGAGTCTGCTTCAGGATTGTGCTGCCACTAGTGTGATTGGACTATTAGTGAATTTTCATTGGACTTTTATTTGACTATTATTGTATGGTCATTTATTCGTTCGTTCATTCATTTGAATATTGCCTTCTGTTATTGACATGGACCTTATGATGTGCTAAATTTAATTCAATTGTATTATCGATTGTGCCTTTTTATCGTGCGCCATCTACCAATTTTACTGCAACACTGTCAGTGTAGCCATCTACCCCCACCTCATATGGGCAGGCAGTTACTGAAAGACAGGAAGCCCAATGAACTATGAGAGAGCTCACCACGGCCCTCACAGTTCACCAAGAACTACAAGCCTTCAGCAGCAAAGGACGATGAAACTTGTAGGCATTCTATTACAGAACTCTGAATGAATGACATGGCTGTCTGTCCGCACAGCCGTGCCCTTTTCAAATTGTGACAAAAGGTGCAGGGAGAGAATCCCTGGGAGGGGGGAGAACAGGAGGCAGCTCAGGAGCGAGAACATGTAATGAAACAAAGGGATTGTATTGTTTTAGGCAAATAATGTGGTCTTCACTACTATAAAGCAAACCAGGTGCCAACCTTGGTCCAGAGCCAAAAGATGCAGAATGAAGAAAAGGGTGGTGGCACTTCCAGCATAAAATAATTTTATTAAAATGCTGGTAATAACGAGGACATGACCTACAGCCAGCTCAAAATTTAAGCTAACATGTTTAACACACCTGTCCTTAGGCATTGCTCAACGCGTGAAACACGTTTCCTGAACTTTTTGAGCTGGCTCTTAAAGGGGTTGTAAAGGTACAATTTTTTTCCTAAATAGCTTCCTTTACCTTGGTGCAGTCCTTCACTTGCCTCATCCCTTTTTGCTTTTAAAATGTCCTTATTTCTTCTGAGAATTCCTCACTTCCTGTTCTTCTGTCTGTAACTACACACAGTAATGCGAGGCTCTCTCCCTGGTGTGGAGTGTCATGCTTGCCCCCTCCCTTGGACTACAGCAGAGTCAGGAGACTCTACGTTGCAAATAGAGAAAAGGAGCTGTGCGTCAGTGGGCGTCCTGACTCTCCTGTAGTCCAAGGGAGGGGGCGAGCATGGCACTCCACACCAGGGAGAAAGCCTTGCATTACTGTGTTGAGTTACAGACAGAATAACAGGAATGACAGGAATGATTTCTCAGAAGGAATAAGGACATTTAAAAGCAAAATCAAAGGAGGAGTCAAGTAAAGGAGGACTGCACTGAGGTAAAGGAAGCTATTTAGGAAGAAAAAAATAAAAATTGGACCTTTACAACCCCTTTAAGGAATAAAATTCTTCCATATACAATACTCAAGGCTTCGTACTAGAGGTAAAACATATATTTTATTGTAGTATTAATCAGTAAAAAAAGTTTGTGTACATAATCATCATGAATCTACATACTTATCTCAAAGACTATCTACAGGGAATATACAAGCATCCAAGTAGTCCGATTGCTTTTACTTATATAAAATGTGTCGTTACCTCTAGTACAAAGCTTTTAAAGTTCCAAGTACTGCATAAGGAATTATTTTATTCCTAAAGGGTTGTGGATACAAGAGGGGAATTAGAACAGCAGTCAGGTTTTTATGGCATCTGCTCCCCCGTTTCAGAAGTTAAAGTGGAGGTTCATCCAAAAATCAACTTCTGCCATTAGATCCAGCATACTGCTGATATCTGCAGTATGCAGTTTTTTTTTTTGTACTTTTTTTGTAATTGTTTTAGCAGGTTTTCTTCTCCGACACCGAGCGGGGATTCCTTCCGGGTATAGGTGTTCCCCTAAGGCAAGCGTAGTTGATTGACTGGCTTGGATAGCGCGTCACGCCTTCCGATACTCGGCAATTTACGGCGCCTGCGCAGTCAGCTCTACACTGCAGGCGCCGTAAACAGCCGGGTGTCACTTCGGCTATTTTCGGAAGGCGTGACGCGCTATACAAGCCCATCAATCAACTACGCTTGCCTTAGGAACGCCTAATCCCCGCAGAAATCACCGCTCGGTGCCGGAGAAGAAGCCTGCTAAAACGATAAGTACAAACAGAGGCAAAGATGGTAGCTTCCTTGGCTAAAAACAATAAGGGGGGGGGGGGTGTACTTGCACTAAGTCGTTTTATAGCCCAAAATGCAAATTTTATGTGGGTAAATATTAAAAAAATAAAAGGGAAGTGGTTAAGCTATAACTTAAGCAGTTAGTTGCTAACACAAGTCAACTGATAGGACTTATACATCCTAACAAACCTTGCCTTTAATACCATAAATCTTCCTGTGAATGAATTAGGCACATACATGGTGGTCGTATTCTACATTTACAGCAGCACTAAAGTGAGTTTAATGGAGGAAACAGAACTAAAAAAACTTAAATAAAAGATAAGTCCCAGTAAGCAGAAAAAATACCATTGCAGATTAAACCCAAGATATACAGCTGGTAATACAATTATTGAACACTTCACCATTTTTCTAGGTAAATATTTTTCTTAAAGTGCTACTGACATGGAATTTTCACCATAAGTCAGTAACAACCCATGTACCGTATTTATCGGCGTATAACACACACTTTTTTCCTCTGGGAACAGAGGGTAAACCGTGCCTACGTGTTATACGCCGATATCATGTTTTACCAACAGGGGGCGGGGATCGGGTGGACAGCCCCAGGAGCCACCCATTGGGGGGGTGTCAAGCTGGCCATCCCGCCTCCCCTGGCCCTGGAACAGTGCTTCCTGCATAGTCTGAAGTTGAGAAAAAAAAAAGTCACTTGTCAGCCCCTTCTACACCGCTACTCCTGTGTCATGTAAAACGAAGCTTGTAAGAATCTCTATAGCTCAGTTTTTTCTTGCTGCTCTCCTCCTCGTGTAGCTTTGATTGGAGGAGAGCGGTCACATGACTATCTGTGGAACATCAAAGAGCAGTCATGTCATCAGGTCAGTAAAAAAAAAAAAAACAGAGCTAATATGGAAGCTCTGTTTTTCAATATAAGCGACACAGGAGGAGCAGTGTAGAAGGGGCCGACAGTGTTTTTTTTTTTTACTTAATTGTAAAGAATGCTGGCAGCACTGTCCCGGGAGACTGGGGGTCTCTTGGGAGTGCAGGAGGGCTGTATAATGGATAGGGGGGGGGGATGTATAATGGACGGGGGGGGGGCAGTGTACTGTAAAAAAAAGAAGGATTTTTGTACTCACGGTAAAATCCATTTCTCTGAGTTTATGGACGGACTTTATGTACGGACACAGCAGCATCTTGACTTTAGGATATTATCCTGCTAGGCTAGGAGATTGACTAGGCAGAAAAAACAGCATGTTAAGTGTTAAACACTCCACACAGTACAGTACCTCACAGGGGGCGGTTCCCCCAGGTACACCCCCCACTCTCTGTAACCTCAGTTCAACAAGCAGTACAAACAGAGGGGTGGGTGCTGTTACCATCCATGAACTCAGAGAAATGGATTTTACGGCGAGTACAAAAATCCTATTTTCTCTTCCGTTCATGGACGGACACAACAGCATCTTGTACTTAGGGTTGTCCCCAAGCAATGTCAAAAAAAATCGAGGAGGTGGGAAAACACAGCAAACTAACTTCACCCCAAACAAACCAGAGCTCCTCAACCGAGGAACTTTAACCTTAAACAGCCGCCTGCAAAACCTTGCGGCTGAACGAGGCATCTGAAGATGCAATCACATCCACCTTGTAAAACTTTGAGAAGGTGTGGACCGAATACCAAGTCGCTGCCTTACACACCTGCAAAACAGACGCCTGACGGCGGAAAGCCCAAGAGGCACCAATTGCCCTGGTCAAATGCGCCGTAACGGGGAAGGGGGCGCCCGCCCCCTTAGAGCATAGGCCTGAACCACCTATAAATGGTGGCCGACTAGACCGCCAGACCCTTCTTAGGACCAGTCACGGACAGGAACAGTGAATCTGACCTCCGAAAAAAAGCCGTAGCAAATAGGTACACCCGTAGGGCTCAATCCACATCCAAGGAATGCAAGCAGCCTCTTTTGGTTTCACCGGCTGAGGACACAAGGATGGGGAAGCAACCTTAGGAAGGAACGACGGCTGCGGACGCAGCAGCACCTTATCCCTGTGGATGACCAAGTAAGGAGCCTTGCAAGACAAGGCCGCTAATTCAAACACCTGTCTGACCGATGTAATTGCCACCAGAAAAACCACCTTCTGGGAAAGAGTCCATAAAGGGATCTCCCTAATGCCCTCAAACCTAGGCTTTTGAAGCACTGAGAGGACTAAATTCAAGTCCCACGGAGGCAGTGGAGGGCGTACCGGAGGGGCCACATGCCGAACACCCTGCACAAACATACGCACCAGAAAGTGCGCCGCCAAGGGTCGCTGAAAGAAAACAGCCAAGGCCGAAATCTGACCCTTAGGCCCCTTTTAAATGAGCGGACCGTTCGTCCGCTTATTACAAGTCTGTTTACGGACTTGTAATGGGCCCCTATGGGACCGCTCCGTGTGAAAAAGAGGCCTTAAGCATACTTAAAACGAGTGCCTAATCCACTCCACGCTGTAAGAACAGCAGAATTTGGGACATCACGTATGCATGGGGGTGCCAATTCATCTCTTCACACAGAGATGCAACCCTTCCACGTACGATGATAAATCTTCCGGGAAGTAGACTTCTGCGCCTGCAGCATTGTAGAGATCAACGTATCAGACAGACCTTGGTCCCTCAGCACCTGGCTTTCAATAGCCACGCCGTTAAAGCCAATGACTGTAAAGGCGGATGAAAGATAGGACCCCGCGACAGAAGGGCCTTACGCAGTGGCAGGCGCCACGGAACATCTGCCACCAGACGCACCAGATCTGCGTACCAGGGATGGCGAGGCCAAACCGGAGCAATTAGGATTGTTGGTATCCTCTCGGCTACCACTCTGTGTAGCAAACAAGAAAGAGGCTTTAAAAAGGAGGGAAGGCATAGATTAGGCGATAGAGACCCCCACAGTGCCACCAATATGTCTGCCCACAAGTCTTTTGACCTGGCCATGAACCGCGACACCTCCCGATTGAGTCGTGATGCCAGGAGATCCACGTCTGGGGTGACCCATTTCAGACACAGCCTCTGAAACACATCCGGGTGTAGCGACCATTCTCCCTGGTCGTTTGGCGACTTAGGTAGTCCGCCTGCCAGTTCTGTACGCCCGGAATGTACACGGCCGAAAGAGCCGGAGCGTTCTGTCCGGCCCATCGGAGGGTGTGAGCGACTTCCGCCGCTGCAGCCAAGCTCCTTGTGCCCCCCTGATTGACATACGCCACAGCCGTGGTGTTGTCCGACTGAATCCTGACCGGGTGGCCCTTTAGTCTCAGAGACCACTTTGAGAGGCACAGCCTAATCGCCCAGAGTTCCAGGACATTGATTGGCAGGCGGGATTCTTCCCGATTCCAGCGCCGCTGGGCTGACTGAACACCCCAGCCGGAGAGACTGGCATCCATCGTGACCACCGCCCAATGACACGGGAGGACTTCCCGGCCCGAAGCACCGGAGACGTCAGCCACCACACTAGGGAGAACCTGACCAGGCGACTCACCCAGACTTGGCAATCCAAGGACGAAGAGCGCTTGTCCCAACGCAACAGAATTTCTCTTTAACATACGAGTGTGAAATTGAGCATACGGAACCACCTCTAATCAGGCCACCATGAGACCCAGAACTCGCATGCAAAAGCGTAGCGTCGACCACTTTTAGGTCGCCAACCGCTGCACGCAGCTCGCAGTTTCTGTAGTTTCTCCATGGGAAGAAAAACTCTCGCCCTCAGGAGGAATCCAGGACCAACCCCAGGTATTCCAGGCGGTGAGACGGTACCAACACTGACTTCTGAACATTTAGCAGCCAACCGAATTCCCGGAGGGTCTGGCAGGTGATAGACACATCTTCCTCTAACTCTGAGCTTACAGAAGCTCTCAGAAGAAGGTCGTCCAGGTATCCTACAATAGCGATCCCACGCTGCCTCAGCAGGGCCAGAATCAGAGCGAGCACCTTTGTGAAAACCCTTGGTGCCAAAGCCAGGCCTAAAGGGAGGGCCCCTAATTGAAAGCGGTCCTTCCCGACTGCAAAGCGGAGAAATCTCTGGTGCTTTGCACATATGGGGATATGCAAGTACGCGTCCTTGATATCCAAGGACACCAGGAAGTCCCCTTGATGGAGTACTGCTACTACAGAGCGAACCGACTCCATCCTAAAATCTTTTGCACTTTGACAAAACAGTTGAGGGCCTTGAGATCCAGGATTGAACGGACCCCTTCCTTCTTGGGGACTACAAACAGATTGGAGTAAAACCCCTGAAACCGCTCCAGTAAGGGAACCGGCACGACCATCCCCTGACCAGCAGATCCTGAACAGCCCCGAACAGGGCCTCCTGTCGACCCAGAGGAAGCCGTTTGGTGGACAAGAGAGAAACTCCATCTTGTACCCCGAGGAAACGACTTTGCAAATCCACCGGTCGGAAAGAAGAGACATCCACCGAGCCGCGAAGCCGGCCCTCCTCACCCGAGAGACGGGCAGGGGCAGACCTTCATGCGGAAGCAGGTTTTTTCGCAGGCTTGTTGGCCTTGCGGAACCAGGGGTGCTTCTGCCCTTCAGCGGGCGCCTCAGCGCCCTGGGAACGTTTACCTGCAGCACCAGGTGGACAACAAATGCTTGGGGGCAGTAAAGGCAGGCCCCTGCCTACGGCGAGGCTCCTTACCAGATTGTGGGAGCAGAGTGCTCTTGCCTCCCGTGGCATCTTTTATAAGGTCATCTAGAAAAGCCCCAAAAAGCCTTTCACCCATAAAGGGGAAGTCCACCAAGACCTTCTTAGAAGACTGGTTCGCAGACCAACACTTCAGCCAGATAAGGTGGCGCAACACCACCGCGTAGGCCGAGGCCCTGGAGAGCAAGGGAAGCGTATCCAGGGCTGACTCAGACAAGTTTTGGGCCCTGCACCAACTGGTCGGCCAGTGCCACACAGTCCGCAGGGGCTTGATGCTCCAACTCTTGAAGCAACAACTTTGCCCGTTCAGTAAGTGTCAGACACTAGAGCCTCAGCCAAGACAGGTCTCACCGCCGAACCCCACCACTGTGAACATTGAGCGGGTCACAGCCTCAGCTCTCCTATCTGCGGGGTCCTTGAAAGCAGGAGCCCCTTCCACAGGTAATGTGGAAGCTTTGTTCAGTCTGGAAACAGGTGATCCACTGATGGAGAAGAGGTCCATTTCCTCAGGAAAACCTCCTCAAAAGGATAACGGACCGCAAAACATCTTGGAACAGAAAAAAACCCTTTGCGGCCCATCCCATTCCTTGTATAATTTTTTTTCCACATAAGGAACACAAGAAAACACTTCTGCAGTGCAGGGAGGCTTACGGAACCCAAAAGGGACCGACATCTCTGATGTCTCCGCGGAAATCCTTAATTTGAGTATCCCGCACCGCAGCGATAAGAGCTCCTACCAGCGCCCCATCGTGCGCCGACCCTGATGCAAAGTCATCTTCACTGTCCGTGTGGACTGGGCCTGCATCCTCTGACACCTCAGAACCAGGGGCGGGAGCAGTAGCTGGCCAGATTCTGTGTCAGAGGCATCCCCAGAAGAAGGCAGGGGCACTTTTTACCCCCCCTCTGGCCACTTGCCGCTTCTACCCTGGCAACAAATGCCTCTAGGACTGCCGTCATAACATCCACAGGGGCGCTAAGGGTTAACTCTGGCATGTTTGGGGTAGAAGCATCTGGTTCGGACACCATGCTGATCCACCTTTTTTCCACCCTTTGAATGCAAGGCAAGATCCATAGGCCACCCCACCCTCCCGCCGAAGCAGAGAACAGGGGGACCCCCCAGAGGACTCACCACCCGACCAGGCCTGTACCGCCGCGTACCTCCTAGAGTGCTGCCCCATGCCGTTACGCCCCTCAGGAAGTGAGCTGGAGCCATTCACAAATGGAGGCCGCGAGTGATACAAAAAACAGCACACAGCAGCAAACACCTGGGACACCCAGGCAGGCCCCGCACACACTGCAAATTACAGCACCCCCCCCCCCCCACCGGAGAGCAGACAGCCCCCAGCCTTAGGATGGAGCCCCCCCCCCAGGCGGACCACACCACCTCACGGCCGACACAGAACGCAGGGAAGGAGGCATAGAAAGGGAGAGAGAAAAGCAGGGCAGACCCTCAAAATCGACCTCCCAGGATTGCCTAGACACACCACCCTGCCAAAGCAAGGGGGCTGCTACTTAACCATCCTGCGACGACTGGCTGGAGACATCACAGACAGAATCAACGTTCGTGCGGTTAGGGCATGGCTGTCGGCCCGGCACTGTGACACGGTCATATGTGTGCCCTGGAGCAACAGTCGTGGACTGCCCAGCGCGTAGCTAAAAGGCTGTCACATGCTCGATGGCCGAACTGGGGGGGGGGGTGGGACTACAAGGTTCCAACCAGTCACCCAGTCGGCAATTGATTGTAGATCTCAGGATCCAAAAACGCAGAAAACAAAAACAAAGGAAGAGCAAGAAAAATGCAAAAAAATCCCCAGGCCACATGGGCCTAGAGGAGCCATGTCATTCTCCTGTGCTAGGCAAAAAAAAAAACTGAGGCTGCAGAGCAGAGAGTGGGGGATGTACACGGGGGAACCGCCCCCTGGGAGGTACTGCACTGTGTGTGGAGTGTTTAACACTGAACATGCTGTTTTTCTGCCTAGTCAATCTCCTAGGAGGATAATACTCTAAGGTCAAGATGTTGCCATGTCCGTCCATAAACGGAAGAGAACATTTTTTTCTTAAACTCCCCTCTTAAAATTGGGGTACGTGTTATACGCCAATAAATACGGTAATCCATACATACAAAGGAACCAAAGCAAATACGTTCATAAATTAAGTTATGTGTAATAAATCAGAATGACACAGGAGGGAAAAAAAATAAAAAGTATTGAACACATGAAGAAAGGGAGTTGCCTAAAGGCATGGAAGCCAAGATAAGCTGAAATCTATCAGTAATTAGAAAGCAATCCTGCCCCTTGTCAGTACAAATTAATGTCAGCTGCTTCAGTCTCAACTAATGGTCTCATTACCAAGATGTCATACAAGAAATACCTCATGGTGGGTAAAAGAAAAAAGCTCAATGCCTTCACAAACCTCATTGTTGCAAAACATACTGATGGCATTGTCTACAGAAGTATTTGACTATTCCAGTGAGCACTCTAGGGGCCCGTAATTTGGATGTGGAAACATCAGTTCACCATAAACCGGCCACGACTAGGTGATCCTCGCAAGATTTCTCGCGGGGAGTGAAAATTATAATCAGAAGAGTTGCCCAAGAGTCAAGAACCACTTGAAGAACTTCAGAAAGTGAAAAAGATATTCAGCGCTGGAAAATATATTATTAACTAGATGCCGACCGCCCGCCGTCATATTACTGCGGGACGGTGGCAGTGCTGGGAGAGAGCACGTAGCTCTACGTCCTATCTTTTTTGGCCGCTAGAGGGCGCGCGGGCCCGGCGGGCGCGATCGCCGCCGGGCACGCGCGCTCGTTCGTTACAGAGCGAGGAACGAGAGCTGTGAGTGTAAACACACAGCTCTCATTCCTGTCAGCGGGGGAAACGCTGATCTTCCGTTCATACAATGTATGAACGGAAGATCAGTGATTCCCCCTAGTGAGTCCACCCCCCCCCATACAGTTAGAACACAAATAGGAACACACTTAACCCCTTCCCTGCCCCCTAGTGTTAACCCCTTCACTACCAATGGCATTTTTATAGTAATCCAATGCATTTTTATAGCATTGATCGCTATAAAAATGCCAATGGTCCCAAAAATGTGTCAAAAGTGTCCGATGTGTCCGCCATAATATCGCAGTACCGAAAAAAAACGCTGATCGCCGCCATTACTAGTAAAAAAAAAAATATGAATAAAAATGCCATAAAACTACCCCCTTTTTTGTAAACGCTATAAATTTCGCGCAAACCGATCAATAAACGCTAATTGCGATTTTTTTTTTAACGAAAAATATGTAGAAGAATACGTATCAGCCTAAACTGGGGAAAAAAATATTTTTTTTAGATATTTTTTGGGGATATTATAGCAAAATGTAAAAAATATTGCATTTTTTTTAAAATAGTCGCTCTATTTTTGTTTATAGCGCAAAAAATAAAAACCGCAGAGATGATCAAATACCACCAAAAGAAAGCTCTATTTGTGGGAAAAAAAGGACGCCAATTTTGTTTGGGAGACACATCGCACGACCGCGCAATTGTCAGTTAAAGCGACGCAGTGCCGAATCACGAAAAAGTGCTCTGGTCAGGAAGGGGGTAAATGCTTCCGGGGCTGAAGTGGTTAAACTAGAACCTAAACTATGCAAGCCAGCACTGGAGATAATTCATAAAAAATCCCAATAGCAAATATATATAGAAAAAGTGCAGCGCAAATATAAACAAATATAAATACTGTGACCAGTATATAAACTAAAAAGTGCATAGAAATTAAATAATCGTGATAATAAGGTCCATGTGTTTTTTCACACATGGACCTTATTATCACGATTATTTTCTATGCACTTTTTAGTTTATATACTGGTCACAGTATTTATATTTGTTTATATTTGCGCTGCACTTTTTCTATATATAAGAGCTTCAGAAAGACCTGGAATTGGGTACAATTGTTTCAAAGAAAACAATAAGTAATGCACTTGAATGCCATGGCCTGTATTGCATGCTTACTACGCAAGACTGCATTGCTGGAGAAAAAGCATGTCGAAGCTCGTTTTAAGTTTGCTGAACAGCATTTAGACAAGCCTGTGAAATGTTAAAGAAGAAAACTGAGCTGATATAATAACTAAACCTAAAGATAGCTGCAACTCAAAGTGAAATAGACACCAAACAAATACGAACAAAAAGAAGCTGCACCAATATAAATAAGCAAATATATGTGATGTAGTGAGTCAATGATTGGGTAGATAGCTATAATATACCCTGCAATGTGAAAATTATATTTAAAAACGTACAGGTGCAATAAAATGCACCAAAAAAGTATTATGGATGTGAAAAAAGGGAAACAAACACGGCAACATTTTTAAATTAAAAACGTGTACAGTCTCAAATGATTACCAATCAGGGAGTAAATAAAGATAACACCCATAAAGAATCTTCAGTATATTCGAAAGATACCGTGAATCCACCACATGGTAAGACTGAAGGCTTACCCAGCCAGGGCCTTTGAATCCTCCTGAAGTCCAGATGTATACTCAGCCATCAAACAAGTAGCCACGAATGTATCCTCGTGAGTGAATTAGGCCATTATAGACCCAGTCTGTCCAAACCGTATTGTCAACAGGCAGCCAAGTTGAATCCAACATAACTTCAGTGCAGAACAGAGGATTTTTAGTCTTCTGAAGTTTAAGAACTTTCTTCTGCCACTGAAGGTGTCGGGAGGATTTAAATGCCCTGGCTGGGTATTAGCCACAAGCTCCATCAGCTTGTTTAGCTGGTAAGCCTTCAGTCTATGTGGTGGTGGATGCACGGTGTCCTCCGAATATTGAAGATTCTTCACAGGTGTTTTCATTATTTACTCCCTGATTGGGAAGCATTTTTATATGTTTTTCACGTGTTTTAAATTTTTGTTGCCGTATCCGTTGATCTATTATTGCAAAATGTATGATATTCACTTATCTGCTGAATTGGTTGCCTACGTTTTACTCAACAGGTTGTTTCCCGTTTTTCACATAGGACTTTGTTTATTGCATTTAATAGTATCTGTACGTTTGTTCACTTTTCATAATTTTAACATTGCAAGGTATATTATATCCACAATACCCAATAATTAACTCACTACATATATTTGCTTAATTATTTTAGCGCAGCTTCAAGCCTGTGAAATACTGAGAATATAGTCTGGTCAGATGAGACCAAAATTTAACTATTGATGCCATAATACACACGATATTTGGAGGTCGAATGGCAGTGCACATCACCCCAAAACCACCATACCAACAGTGAAGTTTGGAGGTGGGAACATCACGGTGTGGGGCTGTTATTTAGCATACGGTCCTGGCAAACGTCATATCATTGAAGTATGTACAAAGACACTGATAAAAATCTGATGCCATCTACCAAGTTGGTGAAGATGAATGGGGTGGACATTTCAGCAAGATAATGATCCCAAGGAAACTCTCATTTGGTTTCAAAGAAAGAAAATAAAGCTGCTAGAATGGCCCAGCCAATTACTGTACCTGGACTTGAATCCAATAGAAAAATCCATGGCAAGAACTAAATATCAGAGTTCATAGAAAAGCCCCACGGAACCTTCAAGATTTGAAGACTGTTTTTGTGGAAGAATGAGCCAAAATCATACCCAAGCAATACATGCGACTAGTTTCTCCATACAGGAGGAGTCTTGTCATTATCAACAAAGGATTTTTTACAAAGTTGAATTTCAGTTAACGCGTTTAATTCTTCCCTTTGTCATTGTATTTTATTACACATAACTTTCTGAACATGTTTCAGCATTTTTGTATGTATGCATTGCATGGGTTGTTAATAACATGAGGTGAAAATTTCATGTCAATAGCACCATTTAAAAAAGTATTTACCTAGAAAAAATTGTTACATGTTCAATACTTATTTTACCTGCTGTATATACGATTATGGTTGTTTTGTTACTAATAAATTCCTGGCTGGTCTCACCGCTCAATTCCTTCCTTTCCCCTCAAGATGTCACAGAGCTGCTGCAGCTTGTGCCTGCGTTCCTCGGTCAGGACCTCCCTCTCCTCATCTTCACAGCACAGTGAAAACCGCCGCTCAAAGTCTTCCAACGCCAACAAGACAGAGAAAGCCTGCAACATACACACAAATTATCTAAACCACCACATTATGGATAGTCAGACATTTGCAGCACCCCTTGCTGATGTAATCCAATCCTGTAGCTTCACACACAAAAAAAAACAAAAAAACTTTGGATTCTATATAACCGATTTATGAGGAGGGACTCTAGTCTGCCAAATGAGAACCAATGCTTGTTCTGGCTTCCAAAAAAAGTACATGGCTTTGGTTGTGTTACTATAAAAAGATAATACAGAGCATTTTCAAAATGCCTAAAAGTCACATTAAGAAAAAAATCAATTGGAATCATCTTTTTTTTAGATCTATACATATAAATAAATCCTAGACATAACATGTTAGACTGCAACATTGGAGGCTCCAATACTGGCCAGTGCTGATGATCAACTTTGGGAAACAAAAGTGATGTAAACAAATGTTTAGCATTATTATTAGCCAGGAACCCAACAGCCACTACCACCCTAAATCTGCCCCTAGAGTTTTTCAGGCGGTACAGCGCTACAAATAGTGCTGCTATACCGCCTAAAAAACTCCTTCACAGCTTTCACACTGAGACGATGCACTGGCGGGAGATAAAAAAAAATATCTCCTGTCAGCAGCATCTTTGGAGCGGTGAGAGGAGCGGCATGTATACCGCTCCTTGTCATTGAAATCAATGGGAAACCGCAGCAATACTTAACCTTTTCACGCCCGCTAGCGGGGGTTAATACCTCTAGCAGCCGCAAATCCGACGGTATAGCGCTGCTATTTTTAGCGGCGCTATAACGCCAGCGCGGCTCCAGCCCCAATGTGAAAGGGGCCTAAAGGATTTGCCCATGCATGACAAAGCTAGAACCCCCTCCCCCCTTTTTTATCCAAAAACGAGTTCTTCAGATTGCAACATATTGGTGTGGCCCTTCATTGCTTATTTCCTTCTTAAGCTATGGATTGGCCAGTCCTGTACACATTTAAACTGCTGCTGGTCACTTGGGAAATCAGTAGGTACAATTGCATACATAAAAAGCCATCTAACTACTAAATGTAGACTTTTTAAAAGATAACTTTCTGTGTGAATCTGAACATTTAGTTTTAAGTTATTTTTACCTTGCAGGCTTACTTATGAAAAATATGCTTCATTACTTAGCTTTATTTAAATGCATCCGATACTTTGGCTTGTGTCAAATGTCAGAGGTCATTAATTACTGACAGCTGCTCTAACTGCCTGGACGCACACGGTCATACAGGTTTCAAACGTACAGTATGTGGTCATAGAGCTGGACATTCTAGAATGTCAAATAGGTCAGTATTAACAATGAATTAAAAATATTTACCTTCTCAATTACCACTAGGGTCTGCCGTCTCTTGTCTCTCACTTGTTTCTCCCGGGTTTCCTGTAAAGTGAGCGGATGAGGTTTCAGAAGCCAAGATACAGACACGCAAGCCACACAGTCTTAGCCAGGTTGGTGCAATTACCTCTTCATCTGAACGATGTGTAGCCACGGCATCAATCATCTTCCGAGGGTTGTTCACGCTAGAGACGGTCAGCTTTCCAAGAGATCCTTCAAACTGTACTGTGGGTAAAAAGGCAAGTTAAAAGCAGGCATACACCAACAACAGAAACCAGTGACAACTAATGGTACCCAAAGATGGCTAAAAAAACAACAATTGGATGCTCCTCTAATCTAACGTGTGTTGCAGGTTACAGAGGCCGTAAAAATCACACACCACTGATGCAAGACCTGGTAGACAATCAAAATTAAGGTATCAGTACCCCTTTTTGTTTGTATTATAGCGTGTATGGCTTTCCACTAGAAAGCTGCCAGTCAGCTTGACACATGTAAACGGACTCCTGGCCACTATAGTGCAGGAGTGTTTGTGTTCTCAAAATTTCCTACCAAAAAAATTCAGAAGCATGAAGTACAAAGTACCTCATACTCTACAATCCAAAAATTGGTCTAACCTGGACGTTTCCTTTCATTATGTGGAAGCAGGTAAATGTATAAACGTGGTTTAGGTGACTTTTCATATGCCGACACTACTGTTCAGCTAATTTAATAGCCCCTAGCAAGAAAAGGGGAACAGCCCAATGCAGAAATTAGAAAATAAATGCCATGTGGCATTTCCATAAATGTAGATAAAACAAGCGCCATATGTAGTGAAGGCCCAGGCTGCAAGCTTCAGCAATTTCACACAATGCAGTATATTAGTAGCAGTGGAATTAAGTCTTCATACCTGGTTGGTAGGTGTGCTCAAGTTTGGCCACTTGCGGCGTGATCAGCTTCGTCCTCTCTTTTTTGGGGCCCTCACTCAGACTGTCTTGGCTAGCAGAGAGCTTATCCAACTTCTCAAAGTATTTCTGGAGTTTGTGACAAAATTAACAGCTGGTTGATAGAACAGCAAAAACCCAAGGCAAATCCTCCCATCATACAGGTTACAGCCTAATCCAAATAGTTATATTTCTTTATTCCACTTGTATACAAAGAGGACTAGTCATTAATTTTGCCTATAAACTCCTTGCGATCCTCTCCCCATTACTGACATACTATCCATTGCTTTACACTGTTGTAAAGACACATGGTCTTTAAAAATCCTGGTTGAAGCAGAAATTATGTCACCACAGTTCCCCCCGTTGAACAGTTATCTGGTGGGGTAGTGATCAAGAAGAAGCAGGCTAGGCTAGCTGCAAGATGTACCGATCCACTGCATGGATTAAGCAAAAGCTGTGAGATCCTTGGACTGCAACTGCTCAGGTACAGCTTCCTCTCCAGCAAACAAAACCTTGGGTAGCATAGTAGTGACATCACCAAATTTCACTCCACATCTGGCGAGACTAGCGAGCCAACGCATGGTACCTTAACATGATACCATCACACTCCATCTGATATACCGCTATGAAAGTCTCCAGACAAAGAAATGTTCACTGCTTATTCCAGGAAGAACACAAAATGGTACAATTACAGGGTACTGCTTGAGTAAAATTACTATATTAGATTTTTCTTAAAAGACTGTAAATTAGATTTTTGAGTTCAGGTCTACTTAAATACTTTGCAAAAGGGTTATACCAATCATCCAAATCCTCAGTGTAGTCTCCCTAAAGTTTTGCTCACCGTCGCAAACTTGGGTATTCCCTACCTCCCTCCAGTCCAGCTTCTAACTGGACGATGACAGTGGCTAAAAACAGTGGCAAAGTCTGAGCAAATATAACATGTTAAAAAAAAAAAAAAAAACAATAGTACAGCCTCAGGTTTAAAACCATCTAAAACTTTTGTACACCCTTAAAAATTCTAAATTATCTTTGACCACCCTCCTTTCCCCCAGTCACCTGGTAGTAGAAGTCATCATGGTAGGGGTCTGTACTCTGCAGTTGGAGAAGCTGGATACGACACACCCACTCCTTTTCTCGCTGAAGCATCAAACCAGCATAGGGGTCCCGCCGACGAGGTTCTGTATGTTGGGGGCGAGAAGAATGGTCCCCTCCAGTGCCATTCAGTCCGCGATGCTGACTAAAGAAAAAACAATCAGTAATGTGAATTACCATTAATAAAAGTTGCGTCACTTGGATGAGGAATTCAACTCGGATACTTTTGAAAAGCAGTGGGTTGCCATTTCGTCATATTGGCTTTCTATTTTATTTGGTGTGCAAATGATCAGTTTAAAATTGATGAATTCTTGCCATCAAAAAACAAACAAATGTAAACCTAAAAATAATCAAATTATAACATGCAATGGGAAAAATCTTAGCTCACTTAGTGGCTTTAAAAGACGCAAGACTGAAAACAGCACCAGTAGAAGCAACATGCTAATCCTCTAGTTTCAGAGAGGTGCGCACCACAGTGATAAGAGCTGAAACAGTCTCTCAATTTATTTAATAGAAGACTAACTCCTCCAAGATAAGTTTGTTGGGCAAAACTGGCGAGCCTTTTTTTTTTTTTTTTAACAAAAAGGCAAAATCCACTTTGCACTACAAGTGCACTTGGAAGTACAATTGCTGTTAATCTGAGGGGTAGATCTGAAATGAGGGGAAGCTGTGCTGATTTTATCATCCAATCATGTGCAAGCTAAAATGCTGTTTTTTATTTTCTTTGCATGTTCCCCTCGGGTCTACAGCGACTGCACTTTGAGTTTCACTTTCAGTGCACTTGTAGTGCAAAGCGGTTTTCTTTAGTAAATAACCCCCTCAGAATCAAACAAAGCCTTTGCAGCCAATGGCTCAAAAGCCACCAGAAGCCGTTGGTAAATCAAATACAGAATCTGCACAGCAATGCACTGAGGGCACACTTTAGGTCTCTACACAGGAATGCAATGACAGCATGTGTGATGCCTCTGCAGTCCAGAATTAGTAAATAAATGGCTAATTTAAATCATTAAATCTTGCTTGACTATAGTAAAAAAAAAAACTCAGCTCAATGGGCAGAGGAAACGTAATTGAGAAAAAGAAGACCCTGAAGACTGAATAGAATCTGGGGGCAGAGGGCAACAGAATTCCAGGCTGAAGACAGCGGCTGCATCAGTAGGTGTGCTGCAAACAGCCCCAGGACTATTAGAGTGTTAGCTGGGGGGTGCCTTTTACAGCGGGACTTAGGAACATGGCAGAGGAGGAGGAAAGAGGAGCATTTGTGTCATAAACAATAGCAGAGCAGTAAATATATTACAAAAGTAACCAGGACTTTTGTAGGCACAGCAAACTCCATAGAGGAATACAACTGGTGCCACAGGTTTGCTTAGAATTACATTTTGAGGTCCCTTGATGCTATTTGGACCGTTTGAAGATATGTGCAGGGACTTCTAGGTTCCCGTCTCTTTACTGGTTTGATTACTTTACAAAGTTGTTTACTCCAAATATGGATTTCTTTCATAGAATACAAAGCTTGTTGTGAATGGCTAAGAAGTCGGACTATTTTGCTCTGGAAGCGGAACAGGAAGCTCCCTTCCTGCTAAAACACATGCACTGTATACAGCTGAGGCTGCATAGAGTTCAGTGCAAACCGTTGCTGTATCTGTTAAACAAATAGTTAATTTTGATCAACTTGGGCAAAATGAACTTTATAATCATTACTAAAACAGAGATCTACTTAAAATTTCAGTCAGAAGTTTCCAGGTTGTTTGGGGGGAGCATAACAACCTGAAACAAGGTGCCATCCAGTTTTTATTTATGTGTCCTTAATGAGATTTCCTCTTATTCCATGTCCTGGTGAAAGAGGGTCAGCAGGACAGGAAGCAATGACAAATTTCCTCAGTTGCGGCAGAGTAACAAAAACATATCTACTACAGTTGAAAAAAAGGTTAGATCTGCAAAGTTTATATCGCCATTGGTGATTTCCTGTCCTGTGACTCCTGGATCTCTTATTTCATGAATTCTTAAAGCGGATGTCCGCTCAAAAAAAAATATTAAAAGCCAGCAGCTACAAATACTGCAGCTGCGGACTTGTAATATTAGGACACTTACCTGTCCTGGAGTCCAGCGCCGTCCGCAGCAGAGGTTGAGCGATCGCTCGTCACTCTGCTGCTCCCCCCTCCATCCACGGTGAGGGAACCAGGAAGTGAAGTGCTCCGGCTTCACTGCCTGATTCCCTATGGCGTATGCGAGAGTCGCGCTGCGCCCGCCAATTGGCTTCCGCTGGGAGCCGAGTGTTCCCAGCACACAACAGGGGACAGATGGTATGTCAGGAAATGCCCGTATTTTGCTCCAGACGTGTGGCCAGAAGTGGGTGCAAATACCTGTCTTTAGACAGGTATCTGCACCCCCTCCCCCCTGAAAAGTGTCAAATGTGACACCGGAGGGGGAGGGGGTGCCGATCAGCGCGACTTAACTTTAAGGTGGAGCTCCGCTTTAAGGTGTCACTGCAGCAAACAATGAGGAAATATTTACAGTGGAATCACATTAAAAAGTTTTCAGACGTAACCCTTCTCACTCTACCCAAAAATGATATTGGCTATACATACACTAAGTTGTCAAACAAAATAAACCATTCATGTAAACTAGGGTTGTCCTGATACCACTTTTTTAGGACCGAGTACAAGTACCGATACTTTTTTTAAACGTGTCCCCAAATGCAGCCATGTCCCCCCACATATTGCAGCCATGTCATGTCCCCCCACATATTGCAGCCATGTCATGTCCCCCCACATATTGCAGCCATGTCATGTCCCCCCACATATTGCAGCCATGTCATGTCCCCCCACATATTGCAGCCATGTCATGTCCCCCAACATATGCAGCCATGTCCTGTGCCCCATATTGCAGCCATGTCCTGTGCCCCATATTGCAGCCATGTCATGTCCCCCATACCTCCGCCGCTGCTGCAGGGTTAATCCCCGTGTAACACATACCCGCGGCGCCATGTATAAACACGCGATTGGACGGATCCGTCCAATCGCGAGCAAGGGAGGAGTGTCTATGGACGTATCCGTGTATAGACACTCCCCCCTTGCTCGCGATTGGACGGATCCGTCCAATCGCGTGTCTATACATGGCGCCGCGGGTATTACATGTTTACAAGGTGCACGGGATTAGCGGCGGTCGGCTGCGAGCGGCCCGGGGGGGGGGGGGGGGGGTGGGGGAAGTATTCTATTTTGGTATCGGGGGTATTTGGTATCAGTATCGGGACAACCCTAATGTAAACTACATAACATGGCCACGGACTTACTTGCGGTTCTGCTGGCGCTGATAAAGTAGGCGCCTGTGTTGCGGATGAAGGTGAGTCGTGTCTGGGAGGAACGGAAGGGGCTGCCTTTGTGGTTGTTGCTGTGAAGACCTGTAAGGAAAGAATGCCAACATGATGACATTAGAATTGTTCAGTGCGTCTACAAGTTGCTTCCTTCCACCTTCCCTGAAATTTCTCACCTCAAGTTTTTGAGATGAGCTCCCGGTGCAGCTGTGGGGGGAACACCAAAGAAAGGCCGAAACCCTCCAGCTCCTGGGGTGACCAAAGGCCCCACATGACCCTGTAGGAGCTTAGGGGTTACACCAGCTATAGGTCCGTGGAGGCCAGTAGTACGGGCAAACTGGCTAGGTGACATCCTGCCTGCGGCTGCCTAAAAGGATGACAGTAATGGGAAATCTCAAAATGCCAAAATGTACAAAGAAACAGAGAAAACCAGATCATGGATTTTAAAAAGTTCAGTTATTTGGGGGGGGTCTGGGAATTTTTTTTATATTTATACGCTCGCATACCTGGGCATACATTTTCTTTATATCTACTGTATCTATCTGTATACACATACATTTTATATCTACAAGTCCATAGCGATCTATCCATGCATACACACAATTTTTTTTTACCATAAAAGTGGGTTGGGACAGTGGCGTATCTTAACCACTTGCTTACTGGGCACTTATACCCCACTCCTGTACAGGTGATATTTCAGCTTCCGGCACTGCGTCGCTTTAACTGACAATTGCGCAGTCGTGCGACGTGGCTCCCAAACAAAATTGACGTCCTTTTTTCCCCACAAGTATAGCTTTCTTTTGGTGCTTTCTTTTGGTGCTATTTGATCACCTGTGCGGTTTTTATTTTTTGCGCTATAAACAAAAAAGAGCAACAATTTTGAAAAAAAAAATACAATATTTTTTACTTGTTGCTATAATAAATATCCCAATTTAAAAAAAAAACAACTTTTTTTTTTCTCAGTTTTGGAGCGATACGTATTCTACATATTTTTGGTAAAAAAAAAAAAAAATAATCGCAATAAGCATCTGGTTTGCGCAAAATGTATAGTGCCTACAAAATAGGGGACATAATTATTTATTTTTTATTTTTTTTACTAGGAATGTCAGCGATCTGCGATTTTTATTGGGACTGCGACGTTATGGCGGACACATTTGACACATTTTTGGCATCACATTTATACTGCGATCAGTGCTATAAAAATGCACTAATTACTGTATAAATGTGATTGGCATTGAAGGGGTTAACACTAGGGGGTGAGGAAGGGGTTAAATGTATTCCCTGCATAGTGTCCTAACTGTGGGGGGAGGGGGGGTGACCGATCTGTGTCCCTATGTACAAGAGACACAGATCGGTCTCCTCTCCAGAGACAGGACGCTGTCTCTGTGTAAAACGGCAATGAGAGATGATCTCATATGTTTACATATGAGATCATCTCATTCGCCCACAGATCGCATCGCAAACGGCCACTCTGATTGGCCATTCGCGGCGATCTGTGATTGGCTGTGTCCAAGGGACACGGCCAACACAGTGTTTCCCCGCAGCGCGCTCTGAGGAGGAAAAAAAAAAAAAAAAAAAAAATCGCAGATTGCCGCCATTACTAGTAAAAAATAAATCATAAATCTATCCCCTATTTTGTAGGCGCTATAACTTATGCGCAAACCAATCAATATACGCTTGTTGCGATTTAAAAAAAAAAATTATATTATATATATATATATATATATATATATATATATATATATATATATATATATATATATATATATATATATATAAATAAATAAATAAAAAAAAAAAAAATTGGGATATAACAAAAAAGTAAAAAATAGTGTTTTTTTTTAAATTTGTCTTTTTGTTTATAGCGCAAAAAATAAAAACCGCAGAAATGATCAAATGCCACCAAAAGAAAGCTCTATTTCTGGGAAAAAATGATAAAAATATAATTTGGGTACAGTGTTGTATGACCGCTCAATTGTCATTCAAAATGCGTCAGCACTGAAAGCTGAAAATTGGTCTGGGCACAAAGGGGGTTTAAGTGCCAAGTAATGAAGTGGTTAAATAAACCATAGCATGTTTCTAGGTTTTGTTTTTACATACATACACACACAGGGGCAACCATGTTTATACATTTCTTACAGTCTTCTGCTGTCTGATTAGCAAAGCTGTACAGGAAAGTTACATTAGTCCAGCAGTAAAGTACCCATGTAAATATATCTATACCTAGAATTGTTTAGGTCAGCCCTGAGCAGAATGAAAACAGACTTTCTGTAAGACTAAAGCATCCATACACTGTTGGCTCCCCCCCTGATTAGTCAGCAAACTGAACAAAGACAGATTTCTCTGTCCACGAAAACTAGGTTGATGAAGGAATTCCCCTGATTGGGACACTGCATACCAACAGTGGGACCACCACTGTCAGAATAAACTGATTAGTGGCTATAGTTCAGCTTAACAGAACTGGGATGGTCCCGACACCATTGCTTGGGATTTCAGCAGAGGCTTTGGTTGCTCACTACAGGGAGTAGAGAGATGTATTTTTTTTGTTAAATGTTGCTTAGGCTCCATTCACACCTGAGCGTTTTGTCGCCTGAAGCACAACGCTATAATACGCTAGAGGGGAAAAAAAATACATTATTCTCTATGGAGATGGTTCACATCTCTACTACAAAACACATGACGCCGAACGCCTAAAGCTCAAATAAGTTCCGTACCCTTTTTTGTCGTGCGAATCGGGCGGTTTGGGTGTGCTTGAGCGTTTGTATAGAAAGTAGTGGAAACACTCGATTCAAGCAATTAGCGCGACTACGGGCGTTTTGTCGCTTTAGTCAATAGAACATTTCACCCAGGCAGAAGATCAAAAAATCTACAAAACATAGAAACAAGTGATACAAGAGATGATCATTTTTCCTATTGGCTAAAATAAAAAACGGCAAAGTTCAAAAATGTCCGACGGCGCTGTAGGCAAACGCGCGACAAAACGCCAGAAAAACGACCAATACCGCTACGCTCAGGTGTGAATGCAGCCTTACACTTTAAAAAGAAACCTGACATAAGAGAAGCATGTGGGTTCACATACGTATTTCTGAATATTCAAGATGCCTGTCTTAACCATTTATTTTATGGGTCACGGACTGAGAACAAGTCAATGGCGGTAGAACCCTTGCTTAACATTCTGGATTTACTCAATCAAAAAGATAAACAAAAAGTGAGCAAGACTGCCAAGAAACAGGAGAAGCATTTTCAGTAGAGTTTTACAATAGCGGCCTTTACACTTCTAATGGCAGGATACATTTAATAATAAAGCTTTTACCTGTGCTCCTCCCAGGAGCTGTGCACGCTGAAGTGGGGAGAGGGCGGAAGGGAACTGGTGTCTCAAAAGCACTGCTGGGTTATTCTGCGGAGACAAAACAAAACTACGGTCTAACAAGCATCAAGATGCCAGGAGAGACAATCTCAACAAAAACAATGCAAAACAAGAGGCACTTTAACCACTTATGGACCTTGCCCGTTTTTCAGATTTGATGTTTACAAGATTTAAGGTTTTTTGCTAGAAAATTACTTAAAACCCCCAAACATTATATATATTTTTTTCTAAAATCCCTAGAGAATAAAATGGCGGTCATTGCAATACTTTGTCACACCGTATTTGCGCAGCGGTCTTTCAAGCACACTTTTTTTGGAAAAAATTAAAACAGTCAAGTTAGCCCAATTTTTTTTTATATTGTTAAAGAATATTACGCCGAGTAAAATGATACCCAACATGTCAAGCTTCAAAATTGCGCCCGCTTGTGGAATGGCGTCAAACTTTTAACCTTAAAAATCTCTATAGGCGACGTTTAAAAAATTCTATAGGTTGAATTCTATAGGTTGCATTTTTTGAGGGCCAAGGCTAGAATTATTGCTCTCGCTTCAACGATCGCATCGATACCTCACTTGTGTGGTTTAAACACCGTTCTCATATGTGGGCGCTACTCACGTATATGTTCGCTTCTGCATGTGAGCTCGTCGGGACAGGGCACTTTATAAAAAAAAATTTTTTTGTTTTCTAATTTTTACTTTATTAATTTTTACATAAAAATCGGTCACTTTATTCTTATTACAAGGAATGTAAACATCCATTGTAATAGAAAAAAAATCATGACAGGTCCTCTTAAATATGTAATCTGGGGTCAAAAAGACCTCAGATCCCATAGTTAGACTAAAATGCAAAAAAAAAAAAAAAAAAATTTAATTTGAAAAAAATGACAAGAAAATATTGCTTTAAGAAGCATGGGCAGAAGTGACGTTTTGAGGTCGCTTCCGCCTTGCTATGTTATGGAGAGGGGTGGGGGCCATCTTGAACTCACTCGTATCCCAGCCGAGCAGGGGACAGGACCCAATCACCTCTGGTAAGCGCGCCAAGACTGGTGATCTTGCGGCAAATCTGCCGCAGAGACTACCATTATCGTTTACAGGACTGCTCAAAAAAAAAGATGGATAACTCGGTTGTGGCAGCAGCTGCTGCCGTTACCGAGATATCTATCTTTAAAGTACCGACGTATATGTACATGAGCGGGTCCTTAAGTGGTCAAAGCACAAAACTTTGTTTAATTTTTGATAGTGTAATGAATGAATGGTTAAAGCCCCTGTCAGTGTTATTTGGCTATCTGTATGTCATTGGGGAGGTTTCCCTTCATTTTCTGCCCTGTAGACACAGCTGGAAGAAATCTCTGGAAAGCTAGAAAAATCCCCTCTTAGTTGTCAACAGAACAAGTGTCCCATGTGGAACTTTCAAAAAGGAGATGGATAGCCGCACTCCAAGGAACTTCAAAAGTCATCTTTATTGGTAAAAGTCAAGGACATGCATCACAAAAAAGGGATTTTTAAATACAGCTTACCTGTAAAATCCTTTTCTTGGAGTACATCACGGGACACAGAGCGGCATATTCATTACTATATGGGTTATATGGAGTACCTTCAGGTGTGGACACTGGCAATCTCAAACAGGAAGTCCCCTCCCTATATAACCCCCTCCCCTAGAGGGAGTCCCTCAGTTTTGTAGCAAGCAGTATGCCTCCCAAAAATGTTCCCCAAAAGAGGGGTGGGAGCTCTGTGTCCCGTGATGTACTCCAAGAAAAGGATTTTACAGGTAAGCTGTATTTAAAAATCCCTTTTTCTTTCTCGTACATCACGGGACACAGAGCGGCATATTCATTACTATATGGGATGTCCGAAAGCAATGCTTTAATGAGGGGAGGGAGACATCTTCTCAAACGAGATTCAATTTAGAGGTATACTCAAATAATAATAATAAATCCAACTTAGTCAAGAAAAAAACTTTATTTTATTTATTTATTTATTTATTTATTTTTTTTTACAACCAAGGGTGCCCCTGATCCCGAGGATCTTAAACTGCAGCCTGTAGTACTGCCTGTCCAAAGGCTGAATCCGCATTCCTTCTCACGTCTAGTTGATAAAACTTTGTAAACGCGTGGACTGATGACCACGTCGCCGCCTTGCATATCTGAGCCATAGAGATCTGATGGTGTGCTGCCCAGGAGGCGCCCATGGCCCTGGTAAAATGGGCCTTTACCGACAAAGGAGGAGGCAACCTCTTCAAACCGTAGGCCTGAATGATTAATTGTCTAATCCATCTCGAGATGGTGGATTTTGCAGCTGCCTGCCCCTTCTTGGGGCCATCTGGTAGGACGAACAACACATCTGTTTTCTGGATCTTTTCTGTAGCTTTAAGATAGGCCTTCATGGCCCGGACAATATCCAAGGTATGCAGCAACCCCTCCTTTCTAGATGTGGGTTTTGGAAAGAAGGATGGAAGTACCAAATCCTGGTTCAAGTGAAAATTGGATATAACCTTTGGTAGAAAGGAAGGATGGGGCCGGAGAACTGCCCTGTCCTTATGTAGAACGAGATATGGTTCCTTACACGACAAGGCTGCTAACTCTGACACTCTCCTGGCCGAAACTATGGCGACCAAGAATACCAACTTTGTCAGTAAAACTAAAGGAATCTCAGCCAACGGCTCAAAGGGTTGTTTCTGTAGAGTGGACAGGACAAGATTTAAGTCCCATGGACAAATCGGTGACTTGACAGGAGGATTAATACGCAAGACCCCCTGTATGAAGGTCTTTACCAGCGAGTGGGTGGCCAGCGGCCTCTGAAACCACACTGACAGAGCTGAAATCTGTCCCTTGATTGTGCTTAATGCCAGGTCTTTATCCACTCCTAGCTGGAGAAAACTTAACACCCTATCAATGGTATATTTGCGGGAATTCCATCTTTTGGATTCACACCAGCCTACGTAGTTCCTCCACACCCTGTAATAAATCACCCTGGAGGCCGGCTTTCTAGCCCTAATCAGGGTAGGAATTACCTGCCTAGACAGGCCTCTACCCCTGAGAATCAGGGATTCAGCCTCCAGGCCGTCAAATTTAGACGCTGTAATGTAGGGTGGAGGATCGGACCTTGTGAGAGTAGGTCTGGTCGTAGAGGAAGAGTCCAAGGGTCTCCCACTGCCATCTTCAGGACTAGTGAGTACCATGTCCTCCGGGGCCAAGCTGGAGCTACTAGAATGACTGGCTTGTGCTCCACTCTGATCCTGCGCAACAGGCGAGGAAGTAACTGTAGCGGAGGGAATGCATATAGAAGTTTGAATTGATGCCAAGGGCAAACCAAGGCATCGGTTCCGCAGGCCATAGGGTCCCTCGCTCGAGACACGAACCTGTCTAGTTTCTTGTTGAACCTGGATGCCATTATATCTACGTCTGGCATTCCCCACTTCTGGCAGATTGCCTGAAAGACCTGGGGATGCAGAGACCACTCCCCTGGCGACAGAATCTGGCGACTTAAGAAGTCTGCCTGCAGGTTGTCCACTCCGGGAATGAATATCGCCGAAATGCAGGGTACATGAACCTCTGCCCACTGAAAAATCAAGCTCACCTCCCTTTGAGCGGCCTGACTCCTGGTTCCCCCTTGGTGGTTTATGTATGCCACCGCTGTGGCATTGTCTGACTGGATTCTCCCCGGGGACCCCTGTAATCTGGAGGTCCATGCCAGGAGGGCTAGGCGAGCAGCTCTGATCTCCAAGATATTGATGGGGAGCTGCCTCTCTGTTTCCACCCAAGTTCCCTGGCGAGAGATCCCCTCCAAGACCGCCCCCCCAGCCTGCCAGGCTGGCGTCTGTGGTAATTACCTTCCAGACAACGGGGCTGAAAGACCTTCCCTTTAGAAGATTCTGAGGGTTCAACCACCAGGCCAGGCTTTGTCGGACCCTTGATGATAGCGTCAAAGGGGACTCCAAGGCATGTGCTCTCTTGCCCCAGGCTGCTAGAATGGCTGCCTGTAGGACGCGAGTGTGGATCTGAGCGTATGGTACTGCCTCGAACGTGGCCACTAGCTTGCCTAGTAACCGCATACACAGGCGAATAGTTGGTTTTTTCTTGCTTAGAACCAACTGAACCAACCCCTTGATAGCCTCGATCTTTACAAGGGGCAGGAACACCCTTTGCTGTTCTGTGTCTAACCTCATGCCGAGGTATTCCAACTGCTTTGTAGGCTGGAACGCTGACTTTTCCCGGTTTAGGACCCAGCCGAACCCTTCAAGGTACTGAACCGTGAGGTTTACTGCCTGTTGCAGACACGGCCGTGAGTGATCTATGATTAAAAGGTCGTCCAAGTATGCTAGGACTGTGACCCCTTGGATCCTTACATTGGCTAAAACTGGGGCTAGGATCTTCGTGAATACCCGGGGGGCCGTGGCTAGCCCGAAGGGGAGCGCCCTGAATTGGAAGTGTCGCTGCCCCACCGCGAAGCGTAAAAATCTTTGATGCGACTGAAAGATTGGTACATGAAGGTAAGCATCCTTTATGTCTATGGAAGCCAGAAAATCGTCCCTCTGGAGCGTGGCGACTGCTGACCGGATGGATTCCATCCGGAAGGAACGAACCCTTAGGTAACCGTTTAAACTCTTTAGGTCCAAGATTGGCCTGACATCGCCGTTGGGCTTTGGTATGACAAAGAGATTGGAATAGAAACCTAGCCCTTGCTCTTGGGCTGGCACCTCTATTATTACGTCCTGGCAAAGCAGGTGATCCAAAGCTGCCAGCATCGAGGCCTTCTTTGCTGGATCCTTTGGTAGCCTTGACTCTTGAAAATGAGGCGGAGGAAAGTTTAGAAACTCCAGTCTGTAGCCTGTGGTTACAGACGCCCGGACCCATTTGTCGGGGATCTTGGCTTCCCAAACTTCTGAGAAGAAACAAAGCCTTCCCCCCACCCGCGAGAGTGGGGGCGCCCCTTCATAAGGCAGACTTAGGGGCTGGCTTTGTCGGCTTGCGATACCATGGTCTCTTACCCCCAGGGGCCTGTCCCTGCGATCTACTGTTAACGTTGGATCGTGCAGGCGGCCGTCGATACTGCCTGGAATTTGAGGGCCCTGAGACAGGAAAGAGCTGCCTCTTAAATGTAGGACCCCGGAATGTCTTTTTGACCGGTAAAAGGGTACTTTTGCCACTTGAAATAGTCTGAATGTATTTATCCAGATCCTCTCCGAAGAGTCGTCCTCCATGGAAGGGAAACCCTGCCAGAAGCTTTTTGCATGGGGGCTCCGCCGCCCAGTTCTTCAACCATAAGAGCCTTCTCATGTGCACCAAAAATAGTGATAAACGAGAGGCCTGCTGGATGGAATCCTTTATAGCATCTACCGCAAAACACAGAGCTCTGGGAATGTCAGAAAACTCTTCTGCCTGTTGGGTAGGCATGTCTTTTAGCATTTCTTTTGTCTGGTCCTTTAACGCCTGACAAACTCCAATTGCAGCCACAGCTGGCTGTACCACTGCTCCTGCCGTAGCAAAGGATGCTTTTAAAAGTGTCTAACCGTTTATCAACCGGATCTTTAAACATTTGTATGTTTTCCACCGGGCAAGTTAGTGATTTATTCACACATGAGATGGCTGCATCCACCACTGGGAGCTTCCACCTCTTGGAGAATTTTTCCTCCATAGGGTAACTGACCGCAAATCTCTTCGGTGGCAGAAAAATCCTGTCCGGCCGTACCCAATCCCGATAGAGCAATTCCTCCAAGAGAGGATGGACCGGAAAAACTGCGTTGCTTAAAGGAGCTTTCAAAGAGCCCAGAGAGGATACCGCAGGAACCTGAGGCTCTGGCAATGGTAAATTAAATGCCGAGCGGACCATGTCCGTCAAAGACTGTACCCACAGTCTCTCTGTCTGGGAGTCTGAAAATGGTTCCTCAGAGGTAGATCCCTCAACCCCTGAACCCTCTTGGTTCAGGTCTAGTTGATCCTCCTGCGATTCCAATTCCTCCGGAGAGAGAATTTCAGCATCTGAGGATACACCTCTTGGTGATGGGGATCTAACCCGTTTCTTGCCAGGAATAGCTCTAGCGATCAATGCTGCTATTCTCTCTTCTAGCCCCCCTAGGGATACAGCTAGCATCTCCTCTGTGATAAACACAGGGCTGGGCTGATCTGGGCCAGCCTCCGCACCAGACCCCCCTAATGGCTCATCCAAGGCGACCTTTATGGGAATAAGCTGCGGGGAAAGTATCGGCATATCATCAGAATCAGAGGGGGAACCCCTTTGGTTTTTTTTTTTTCGGTATTTTTTGTACCCTTTGACCCCGAACCTTTGGAAGCCATAATACAAAATCGAGGGACTCCGCCAACAACAACAGACTGTAGTGGCCAGGAGTACAAAACTAGAGCTTAGGGGACAATAGATCACTAATGCCCAAAAACTGATGGGGCCCCGTATGTTTTTTTTTTTTTTTTTTTTAAATATATAAGTCTCTTTCTTTTTTTTTTTTTTTTCAAAACATACAGCGACCCCAAACTTAGTTTGCCAGCCTCCAACCTGTTGCAAAAAAGGGGGATTTATTGGCTTAACAGAAAGGCATTGGAACAAAGTCCAGCATGTACTACCCTTCTTCCGCCACCGGGAGTCACTGTTCTGCCGCTCTGCGTCCTCTCCCTTTGAGATCAGTCTCAGACTGAGCACTGACTATGGCCTGCTGATCTATAACAGCACAAGGCGCGCCCCCGATGACGCTGCAGGCACGCCCCCCCCCGCCCTCCCCTCCGAACGGCGCGAAAAACGTCTATAAGACGTGCGCGCGCGCGTATGCCGGAGCAGGAAGAACATGGAGGAGCCGCGCTGCTGGAGACCCAGGACTGCAGTACCAGGCGGCAGAATCAAACCCCTGGCCAGGTAGGACTCTCCAAAAGGCCCCATAGGGATCCTTACTAGCCCTAGGAAGAAAGCAGCAGGTAGCTAGCAAACACATTCTTAGACAGGGGAACCTAGTGATGGGGGAAATGGGATCATCCTGTCTTCTCAGACATAGTGAGCAAGGTTGCCAATGCAGAGCATACTTAGGCTACCCCCCTTTTAGGTTACCCCGGAGAGCCTGCTGTCGAACCAAGTCCCGCAGGCTCCCCTCTTACCTGCTCCATGCTGCAGGATGTTTGTCTAGCAAAACGATCCAATCTTCTCCCATCTCCGTGGGTAGCGTAATAGACCTTCAGACCCTGGGGTCCTATGAAGGTACCCACTGTCCTGGACCTATATAGCACCCTGGCAAACAGGAACTTATGGTCTTTACGAACTCCAAGTCCTGGGCCCAGCCCTCCAAAGAGGAGCATTATAGGCAAAACCCCACGGTTTGGGGCCCGGGTACTGTCCACTTTGGCACTGAGGCTCCTTGGACAGATCCGGTTAGCCCGCCCTTAATCCCAAGGATGTAGAGCAAAGCTATTCCGTGACCAAAACCTAAGACACTGGCGAAAAAACTGAGGGACTCCCTCTAGGGGAGGGGGTTATATAGGGAGGGGACTTCCTGTTTGAGATTGCCAGTGTCCACACCTGAAGGTACTCCATATAACCCATATAGTAATGAATATGCCGCTCTGTGTCCCGTGATGTACGAGAAAGAAACACAGCCATATGGGGACAGCCGACGCGTTTCACACTAGACTAGTGCTTAATCATGGCTGATCAACAAGTGTCCCAATTGAAAGATTTTCTCTCTAGTCCCGTTTGAGTAATCTAAAATTTTGGGATGTTCATACACTTTCAGTCCCACTTGCAAAGGGTGAATTTTCCCAACAGGGACACAAACAGCAATAAAAACCTTTCAGGGGTACTACCCTTAAAGGGTTAGCAAAGGAAAAAAAAAATCCTTTAAAATAACAAACATGTTATACTTACCTCCACAGTGCAGTTAGTTTTGCACAGAGTGGCCCAGATCCACGTCTTCTGGGGTCCCTCGGCGGCTGTCTCTGGTCCTCCCGCAAGTACTGACCACAGTCATGCGAGAGAGCTCCAATGGTGGTGAGTAATTGAGGGCACGCTCCCAGCCATAGCCGCTCACTGTATCACTCGGCCCCGTCCCTCGGCGCTCCGCATCACTGGATGCGATTCACAGCAGCGCTCTCAATCCATCCGCTCTAGCCAATCAGCGACCAGGCTGAGCGACGAAGAGGATCTCGGGACAGAGCGCGGGACTTTCGAGGGGCCAGGTAAGTATAACGGGGGCTCGGGGCGGCAGCATTAGATGAATTGAACACAGACAGAGCTCCACGTCCCAGCTCAATTGTCGGCAATCGCGTGTGCGCGGCGGCCGCACACGCACGGTGTTCTCAGTGACGCGCCCCTAGCCGCTTTAAATGACAGGACGTCATAACGTGCTGTCAGGACCATAGAGTATCCCGCCTGCCGTCATTTGACGGCGGGCGGGTATTAAGTGGTTAAATAGCACAATCACCTGCCTGCCAGTAAATTAGGAAGAACTGATCTATCTAAGCTATACAGTGTATAAATGTATGTACAACTCCTAGGGATGTATATATATATCCTCTACACACTGTAAATTAAGCGAAACTGACTAGCCTGCCTGCTCTATCTAGCTATATTAAAAAAACAATATCTCTGTCTCTCCGACTGATCTCAGTTCAGCACTGGAACACACTACACGAAGCCGCCCAGCAGGCGGCCTTATATAGTGTGGGGCATGTGCTAAAGCCCTGAGCCATAATTGGCCAAAGCCACCCCGGCTTTGGCCAATTATGGCTCTCCGTTTTTTGCGCGCTGTGATTGGCCAAGCATGCAGGGTCATAGTGCATGTTTGGCCAATCATCAGCACGCAATGCCGCAGTGAATCATGGGCCGTTGCGCGTCACTCGAATTTGGAGCAAACGACCCGTTTTGTTCGAATTTAGGTAAACGTACGAACAGACAATGTTCGAGTCTAACATACGTTCGATACGAACGTGGAGCTCATCCCTATTTAGGAACTGCAACCATTTTTATACACAGTCCCCTCATTTTCATGGGCTCAAAATATAATTTCACAAATGAATATAATCATAAATAAAATGTTTATTATTTTTTGTATTTTGTTGAGAATTCTTTACTGACAATGACTGCCTGAAGTCTGGAACCCCATGGACATTACCAAAGACTGGGTTGCCTCCTTTTTGATGCTTTGCCAAGCTGTAACTGCAGCGGTCTTCAGTTATTTGTAAGTCTTTCTGCCTTTAGTTTTACCTTCAGCAAGTGAAATGCATGCTCAATTGGGTTGCGATCAGGCAATTGATACGGCCATTGCAGAATATTACACTTCCACTCCTGCGTTTCTTCTACGGTGTGTTTTGTATCATCGTCCATCTGTACCGTGAAGTGCCTTATGACAAACACAAAATGACCCAGTGCCACTGGAAGCCATGCATGCCATCACACTGCCTCCACCATGTTTTACAGAGGACGTTGTGTGCTTTGGATTATGAGCAGTTCCAAGCCTTTCTTCCCGTCAATCTGGCACAGATTGATCTTAGTTTCATCCGGCCAAGGAATGCATTTTCAGAACTGGTCAGGCCTTTTTAGATTTTTTATTTTTTTTTGGCTTTCTATTCTTCAGGCTTGATATAATACAATGATACGCCCACCTCCTGGAGAGCGTTCACTTCACTTGTCTGAATGTTGTGAATGGGTTTATTCTTTACCATAGAGAGGATCATGCGTTTAGCCACCACTATTGTCTTCCCTGGACTTCCTGGCCTTTTTATATTGCTAAGCTCATCAGTGCGTTCTTTCCTCAGAATGTATCAAACTGTTGATTTGGCCACTCCTAATGTTGCGGCTATCGCAGATGGATTTTTTTTTGTTTTCTGACGCCTTTCAAGGGTCCGTTTTACTTGCATGGACAGCTCCTTTGAACGTACAATGTAGATTCACAGAAATAGATTCCAAATGCAAGTACCACAACTCAAGAAAAGGGAAACTGCCGCTCCAGGTGAGTGAACTCAGCAATCAGTGTCCTCTCAGAAGCGTGGGTGCAGGCAATGCATAAAGCGAAGCCTGGAGAAAAGACTGGACAGCCGCACTTCTACGAAATTCTTAAAAAGTTGCCTTTAATGTTAAAAATGGAAACAGCACTACAAGTCACAGCAAACAGTGGGGTGGATAGCTGACGCATTGCGTTTCATAGCTATGATTAAGTGCTGATACCCCAGTGCGAAACGCGTCAGCTGTCCACCCCACTATCTGCTGTGACTTGTAGTGCCATTTCCATTTTTACCATTAAAGGCAACTTTAACCACTTCAATACCAGCCCATTGTCATTTGACGTCCACAGATGGGATCTCCCATCCTGAGTGGACGTCAAATGACATCCTGGAATTTGCGGGTGAATATCTGAATGATGCCTACAGCCAGAGGCATCATCCAGATATCCTCTTGTTCAGCCGGCGATTCTGCACGACATAACGATCATAGCCGCTTGATCATTCTTACAGGCCGCGGGAGGGGACACCCCCCCTCCCGCCGCCATCCGGTGCTTCTCCGGGCTCTCCCGTGTCTTCGGGGACCTCGGAGAACAAATCGTCTGGCGTCGGCAGGAAGCATAGAAATGACTCTATGACCGTCGGAGGACCCGGGCGCGATGTGATGATGTCACGCCCGGGTCCCCGTAAGTAAACAAACCCGCGATTGCGGCTGTAAGCAACAATTCATGAGATCAGGTTTCCAGCCTGGAGGAGAGATGTGGGGTCTTATTGACCCCACAATCTCTCCTTAAAGAAGACCTGTCACACACATTTCCTATTACAAGGAAAGTTTACATTCCTTGTAATAAGAATAAAAGTGAAAAAAAAAAAGTCAAAAAGTCAAAAAAAAAAAAAAGTGAAAAAAAATGAAAATTAAAACGCCCGTTAGCTCGCGTGCAGAAGCGAACGCACACGCAAGTCCCGCCGACATATGTAAATGCCGTTTAAACCACATATGTGAGGTATTGTCGCGTGCGCAACAAATCTCTGTAAATCTAAACTGGTAACCTGTAAAAAATAAATAAAAGCGTTGCCTATGGAGATTTTTAAGTACCGAAGTTTGGCGCCATTCCATGAGTGTGCGCATAATTAAAGCGTGACATGTTGGGTATCTATTTACTCGGTGTAACATAATCTTTCACATAATACAAAAAAATTGGGCTAACTTTACTGTTTTGTTATTTAATTCATGCAACAATTTTTTTCCCCCCAAAAAAAAGGGTGTTTGAAAAATGATTGCGCAAATACCGTGCAAGATAAAACGTTGCAATGACCGTCGTTTTATTCCCTAGGGTGTCTTCTAAAAAAAACGTATATAATGTTCGGGGGTACTGCGTAATTTTCTAGCAAAAAAATTATGATTTGTACATGTAGGAGAGAAGTGCCAGAATAGGCCCGGGAAGGAGGTGGTATAAAAGCCTTGTATTGAAGTGGTTAAGAATTTCGTGGAAGTGCGGCTGTCCAGTCTTTTCTCCAGTCTTCACCACAACTTTTACCTGCTTAATTGATGACCAAAAAGAAAAGGGGGGGGGGGGCATTCCTAAACCCTTCCTCCGATTTGGATGTACATACCCTCAAAATTATACCCGAGAGTGTGCACTTTCAGACCATATCCATAATATAACTATAGCTTGAATATGTTTTGGTAGATACTTAAAATAAAAAAATCTTAAGATTGTGCATTTGTTCAAATATATACGGATCTAACTGTATAACCCAGTTGTCTAGGACTATACCTGTGTCCTGCACAACCAAAGACCTACAACTAGCTGAACTTTTACATATAACAAATGCTTTAAAAGCACTGAAAGGATATATTCCTTTTGATTTCTCTGCGTGCAACATTTCCATTGCTACTTTTTCTTACTTTTGCAATCATTTCTGTTTAACATGTTTCTACTTACACTACTCTATCTGTACAATTACACATGCTATAGCTACAAAACAGATATTTCACTGTAACATACCGGATGGCTGTTGAATGGGGATGAGGCAGCTCGGATGTGGATAGCATTTGGGCACAAAACCTTTTGAAAGAAAAAAAAAAAAAAAGACCCTTTCAAGAAAATGATTTTAGATTTTAATTTAACAAATTAAATAGTTTATGGCTTTTTAACAAGGCAAACACAAAAGACCACCTGCAGCAGATACAAAGGGTAGAATCATAAATAACAAAGGGTAGAATCATAAATAACGAATATAAAGTAGTGACAAGCGGCTACATAGGCACTCAGTAAAAGTCAGTAATGCAAACGTTGGATTGACATAAGAAAACAAAGCATTAAGGCACAGGTATAATAACCATTATCTGTATACCAAGGTTCCCCAACTATCAAAAGCAGTTACATTTCCTTTCCACAATGCAAGTGTATGATCAAATGAAAAATGCAGATTAACTAATGTATAAAAAATGTATAAAAGATATAGTGCAGCGCAAAAATAAATTCAAATGAAAATATGTAAAATATATAAAATCCAAAAGAATGTGCAAAAAAAAAATCCAAGATTGTGTGATAATCTTCACCGGTGACTTTTAAGTTTCAAAATACAAGTGATCCCTCCACCATTAAGAATGGCTACTCTCACCTTAAAGTATGGACCCCTGTATTACCAGGCAGTCATACAAGCAGAAATCAAAACGTAAGTTGATAAGATGTGTTAATCAGATTCCTCAAAGATCAGCAACATTAGGACCATGAATGAGAAAAAAACAGATCCAAGTGCTCTCTGTATGATAAACTAAAAATGTATTTAAAAGAATTAAAAGATTGGAGGGGCGTGGCCTGACAGCATGGAGTAGGACGTGCAGGGGATGTGCTCCGTCCAAATACTCCTGTTTACACTCATCCTGAGCTCCAGCGCTATCCTATACCTGCCCAACGGGACCCCCTGAGTACCTTGCATACCTGTGGCTGCAAATCCCCCATCATAGAATCGAGCAGTGTCATCCGCGGAGCCGCGATCCCGTTCGCGGGTGCGGCATTCAGGAAAGTCCGCGGCTTCGGCCTAGTTGTGGAAGTCGGCGGCCATCTTGCTCCACCCGACCTGCCGCCTGTGCTGCCTCCTGGCCCTCCTGCTTCCACAAATCATCCTCTAAAAATTGACGGAGACCTCCTGAGGGCCCCGCACACCCGCAGCTTCTGACCACCCGGCCTTAACATCTGGGTAAGGCTGCGGCTTCGGCCTGGTGCTGAGTCGGCGGCCATCTTGGTTCACCCAGCCTGCTGCCTGTACTGCTGCCGTGCCCTCCTGCTCCCAGGTAACACCCTGCGGGGACTCAAGACCCCCTGAGGACCCCGCACACCCGCAGAGAAGGATCCATCAGCCTCTGACCGCACAGCCCCAGCGTTCGGGGGGTGCTGGGAGTTGGCGGCCATCTTGCTTCACCCGGCCTGCCGACTAGTGGGTCTCCACGGCCTGCCTGCCCTACAGCTCCCTACCCTCCAGAATAAAATCGGGCCTGTCTGCTTCAGGGGGGGAGAGATCACAGCAGATACCTGCCATGACTCTGCCAAAAATGCCAAAGGCCACCCTGGCGAAATTGTACCAGTATCGCCACCAGGAGGAGGAGAGTGCTGGGAGAGATGATGGGGCCGCATGCGCTGTGCAGGCCACATCGGGAGGCGAAATAGCTAAAGTGCTCAAGGCAATCACATACTGCCGGACCTCCCTGACAGCGCAAATAGAGGAGGTCAAGGTGGATATTTCACTCATGCGACAAGACTTCCAAAAACGTTGTGGGCGTGTGACAACAGCCGAAACCCGCATAGGAGTGGTGGAGGACGCCATTGCGCCACTCCAGGCCAGCTCGGATCAAATGCAGTTTCAAATTAATCAGATTCTAAGCAAGCAAGATGACATGGAAAATAGACTCCGGAGGTGCAATCTCCGTTTCACTGGGCTCCCAGAGGGAGCTGAGGGCAAAGATCCTACCACTTTCTTGGAGCAACTTCTAGTTGACACCTATGGCCGCGAAGCCTTCTCCCCACCCTGGCAGTGGAGAGGGCCCATCGTATGCCTGCCAAACTACCTCCGCTTGTTTATAGCAAAATTCTTGAATTATAAGGACAGAGATGCAGCACTGCGCATGGCCAGGTAAAAAGGTAACATCCACCTTGGAAACGCCAAGATCGCTATCTTTCCCGACTTTTCTGCCGAGGTGCAACGCCGCTGCCAGGGCTTCATGGAGGTGAAGAGGAGGCTCCGGATACAACATCTTAAATACTCTATGCTGTTTCCAGCTCGTCTTAGAGTTGAAAGGGATGGTCGTGTGTTCTTCTTTGAGGATCCTGGAGATGCCCTTGCCTGGTTGGAGCGTCCAGAGCCCTCCGCGAGGGTGGTCGGGTGACCTGACCGAGCATGTTCATCGACACTGTTGATCGTCACCATGAACCACACATTACATGCTGCCGTGGGAGTCTGCGAATACACAGAATCCTGGTATGTTAACCACTTTTGTTGTCTCCTTACTGTCTGTGGCACATGCCCTACTACTCCTTACCTCTGAGACTTCCTGAGATCCCCCTTTGCCTTCCCCTGCTTTATTACTCTCTCAATTGTAACCTGCAGAGGGGGTCTCCCATACTCAGGGCCCCTGTTGACTGGTTGATACATGCAACTACCCTGGAGACTAATTGCAGAGCACAATCAGTCCTACAATCCACATGCCTAACAGCGAATTTTCGCCCCCCAGCAACCGGACCACGCATCCCTCCATTATGTGACTGCAGAACTTTGGCCATTATCGACCTCGCACTGTACTTCTGGTTAACCGTACAGGAGGAGCCTGTTGCTCTTTATTTGCGAGCCCTGTATCTTTCGCACCTTTCATGCGGACCGACTGCAGCAGATTTTTCACATAACAGCAAGACATTTTGGTTCTACCTGCTACCGGCTGATACTTTTTTTTGGTTTTGGGCACATACCCGCATCAGTTGGGAAAGATGCAGGGTGGGGAGGGTGAGGGGGAAGTTAGTCTTTACTTGATGGAATGCAATACAATGAAGTGCATGCTAACATTGATACTGCATAGATGGCAAATCTTGTATTCATATAATGCTACTGTTCCACGATATGTTTTAAAGTTTGTATTATGACCGATAAAACTGCTTACTTGGAATGTGCGTGGGCTTGGGAACAAGGAAAAGAGATCCGCCGTTTTCTCATTTCTCAAAAAACAACGTGCAGACATTGTGGTGCTGGTGGAGACACACGTTGAGGGTCGGCTCCGCGGGCCATGGATCGGGTGGGCCTATCATTCATCCCACTCCTCCCATGCTCGTGGAGTCTCAGTCTTGATTGCCAAGACAGTACACTTTGAACTATGTGATGTCCAGTCTTTCTCTCGGTTAAATTGTATGGTGAACCTTTCCTATTGATGGCATTCTATGTACCTCCACCATTTAGCTCTACTAGAGTTAAAGAGGGCCTGCTACATATGACTCGTCATCCTTCGATCCAGGCGGTGTGGCTGGGAGATTTTAACGCTACGCTGAACCCTACATTAGACAAACTGTCACCCTCACCATTGCCTACTACGGCTCCAGCCCACACTCGATTCTCCCGACTTATCTCTTACTTTAACCTCACCGACACCTGGCGTTTTAAATTTCCGCTCACCTGAGCTTACTCCTGTTTCTCAGCTACCCATAACACTATGTCCCGTATAGACTATATATTTTTTTTTAATACCCTTGCCCCAAGATTACTCTCGGACCATAGCCCATATTGGATTAGCCTCTCCGTCCCATTAGACAGACCGCCCCGTACGTGGCGCCTGAATCCGTTTTGGCTCACCCTGCTATCGGAGGATGATCAGCTACAGCACGAGACAGCCAGGAAAAAAACTTTTTTTTGCCAGACAAAAATTGTATGAACATGGGGAGAACGGGAAAACTGTTGGCTCATCTAGCACATGAGGATGAGGATAGACCCCCTACGGTCATCTCCCTCACTGGTTCCAACGGCGAAAGGATTATGGAACCCCAGGCTGTCACTTCCAAATTTAGGGACTTCTTTTCTCAACTTTATACTTCCCAGGATTTCACCACTGAGGCTCAGCTGGAGGATCTGCTGGCGGGAATCACCTTTCCACAGCTAGATGACACTCAAATGGCTATGCTAGATGCACCTCTTACACTTGATGAAATAATCGCAGCGATTGGGAGCTTCGCCAACTCCAAGGCCCCGGGTTCAGATGGGTTACCCATTGAATTTTATGCCCAGTACTGTGAGATACTTGCCCCTAAGTTATTGTCCCTCTTCAATCATTTATTCAACAACTTCACCCTACCCCCATCGATGGGTGAGGCGGTTATTATCCTTATACCTAAACCTGGCAAGGACCCAGGCCTCCCGGAATCTTATAGGCCCATATCACTCCTTCAGATAGACAAAGATCCTGGCTAAAGTACTTGCTCTCCGCCTTAACCAAGTGATTCTAAGCCTGATCCACACTGACCAAGCTGGATTCATGCCGGGGCGCAACACCTCCTTCAACCTCAGGAAATTGTTTATTAACTTGCAGGCGACACATACTAACGTTGGGTCCCGGGTGGTGGTGGCCTTGGACACCGCCAAGGCCTTTGACTCGGTGGAGTGGCGGTACCTTTGGGGATGCCTTCCGTAGCTTTGGACCTAACTTTATCAAGTGGATTCAATTATTATATCTGGCACCCAGGGGTAGGGTGGTGGCCAACAGGAGGGCCTCCCAGACGTTTAACTTATCCAGGGGCACGGCTTTCCACTGTCTCCACTCCTCTATGCCCTGGTGGCAGAGCCCCTTGCAATCTCCATTAGAGAGGACCCCGAGATCTAGGGTCTTTGCCTTGGTTCCCTGACTGAAAAAAATAGCTTATGCGCAGACGACACGCTGCTATACCTGGCCGACTCCACCACATCTCTCCGGAAGGCATTACATACGATCGAACACTTTAAAATTAATTGGGAGAATACCAAATATTGCCTATGGATAGTTTCCCCTCCCCCGAGCTACAGGCGCAGCTACCACTCCAGCGTGTGAACACTAATACCTTGGAGTATTGGTGAATAGAACACCGGCTGACTACGTATCCCTGAATATAGAACCCCTTTTCGATCTCATCAAGTCTAACACCCAAATATGGGCGAGATTGCCGCTCGGTGTGTGGGGCCGCATTAATATTGTTAAAATGATATTACTTCCTAAAATATTGTATATACTTTGGCACACACCTGTATACTTACCCTTGAAATTTTTCAAGTTAATGGAGGCCATACTACGGACATTTATCTGGGGTACCAACAGACAAGCTGGCCTGGAGAGTCCTTAAGAACCCCACTGATCTAGGTGGAAAGAGCCCTCCCTGACTTAAATCTCTATTACCTTGCATCCCAACTGTCTCAACTATACCACATAGATAAAACCGACAGACCCAGATTTCTCATGCTTCTATGTCCACAGTGGGCGCAGCTGACTGCTGATCCGCTTACTGCAATCATGGTGGAGCATAGTGGGAACAACTCTAATAGAGACAGGGGGTCCCTATTGTATCAATATAGGCGAGTATGGGACATTGCCACTAAAACGTTGACGGTCCCTATACCCAATGACTACACCCCTTTGAGGCACAATAGACTCTCAGTGTTTCTCTCGATCCCTGACACAGAGATATGGTGCGAACATGGAATATATTATTTGCACCACATAATTTCTAATGGCACACTTAAAAACTTTGGAGGACCTTCAAAATGAATTCCTGCTGCCTAACTCCATGCTTTTTAGATTCTTTCAGGTGCGTCACGCAGCCCAAGCCCGGTTCCCCCAGTCTCTGCCACAATCTACACCAAATGTCATCATGGCAGTGGTTAAGGGTGTAGACCCACGTAAACTAATCTGATTTTTACGCCATGCTCCTTACCCCATCATCTAAAACGCTAGCTTACAACCTTAAACCAAGATGGGAAAGGGAGGTGGACCCAATGGAGGATGAGGAGTGGAGTGAAGCACTTGACGCATGCAAGACTGTATCCAAGCTCTCCGACAGGTTGACCCAGTTGTATGTGGTGCACCGGGCATATCTCATCCCCCTAAGAATCGCCCGCTTTCGACAGCAGTCTTCTACTTCGTGCACAATGTGTAATCAAGCGACAGGCACATTCTTCCATCTACTTTGGGCATGCCCGGTCCTCCAGGGTCTTTGGAAGCAGATTGTGGACTTCCTCCATGATGACATGGGATCCCCATTGTCCCTGGATCCCAAACAATGCTTACTGGGGATATTCCCGATGCAGAAATAGACAAATTTACTAAAACATTTTTGCATGAAACATTGTTTTCTGCTAGGAAAATTATAGCCAGACAGTGGATGAGACCCACTCCCCCCAGCTTCAATGACTGGAAACTAGATATAAATAACACACTTCCCTACAAAAAGTTCATATAAATTAATAGAGGTTGTCCAGATAAGTACAACAAAATCTGGGACAGATGGCTTGAGTCCACTGACACATGCACTGAGGGTCCATAAACCTATATATTCTTCTAGCGTACAATCCCATTAATAGAGTAGGCATAAGGTTTTCCATTCATAAATAGCTACTGAGTCCATTGTTCGATCCGAATACGTTTCTTTTGATCTACTGTGCCTATATGTGTGTATAAGCCATATTTCTTTATTTTATGCATTTCTCCAGTATTAACTTGTAACTTGCAGAACTATGTTCCAAATGTAAATTGTTCAATAAAAACTTTATTTAAAAAAAAAAAAAAGAATTAAAAGATTAACTAATGCGATGGCTTCTGACGGATTGGGTGGCATTTATGATTTCCAATATCTGGTTATGACAGCAAGCAGGTGAGTAACAACTGTACAAAGTGGACTAGGCACCGTCTCAGTATCCAGATTCAGGATAGCCAGGGCAGGGTTAGGTGTCAGAAGGCGGCCTGTTACCTCAGAAATCATCTGAAATATTTTTTGCCAGAAGAATTTGTGCCAACTCTGTGTCATACACAGTACATAACACTATATATTGATCTGAGGGCCTGTCTCCACTGTGAGGTAGTACATTTGATGGAGAGATGCTCTTCCCTGGTAAGAAAGGGCTTAGATTTGACAGACTACTTTTTTTTGTAGATAATACAAAAAAATGGAGATCTATTTAGGAGTGGGTGAGAAATAAAATTGCCATACTGAAGCTAGTACAGTGGAACCTCGGATCGCGAGTAACGCAGTTAACAAGTGTTTCGCAATACAAAACTGCTTGCGAGTGTTGTCTCGCAAAACGAGCAGGATTCAGGCCAAAGCGGTGTGCAGTACAGTGTCTGGCCTGAGGTGGGGGGGGAGGGGGCACCGGAGACTAACGCCCCCGATTCCAGCTGGTTGGAAATACTCTGTTCCCGAAGTTAGCCGAGCTGTCCTCTAGATTTTTCAGCTGTTTCCGAGGCTCTCTGGCACCCCCCCACCTCTGGCCGCATTCGGTATTGCATGCCATTGAAGTCAATGCGGAACTTATTTTCAATGGGGAAACGTTTTGATATGCGAGTACTTTGGATTATGAGCATTCTCCTGGAACGGATTATGCTCGTAATCAGTGCGGAGAGGTGGAAAGAGGGCATCATATGTGTTAGTAGGTATAATAGGACACTCATAATGCCTTCTACTATTGAGTGGCCCTACTTGTTGGCAGTCCTTGGACGGCAGGGATTTGGTGCCAAACGTATTGCTTAGGTGAAACTACTGTATGCTAGGCCACTGGCTTGCTTGAGGGTTAACAAGATTATAAACTGACACGCCTCTGCAGTTTGTCCTCGCTATAGAGCCATTGGCAGCCCTGTTGAGGGCAGAAAGGTCTTGGATAAATATTTTGGAAGAAAAAACATCCATGTATGATGGCGATATGCCAATACTGGGCGGAGGCAGAGGGGTCTTTGATCACTGCCTTAACTAGAATCTCAAGTTTTGGCGCTTATTCTGGATTTAAAGTTAATTGGAATAAATTCATAGTCTTTTCCTTCAACCCCCGAGTATAATCCTAGAGTCCCCCCCCCCCCAAATGCAAATAGTTTCTCGATTTAGGTACTTAGGAATTGAGATTCAGCTACTATTGAGTATGTATGTATGTATGTATGTATGTATGTATGTATGAATGTATGTATGAATGTATGAATGTATACACACATATATACACACTCAATCTATCCATCTATCTAATAATCTCTCTCCCTGTTGACTCGACTGAGTGATAGCTTACAAACCTGGTCTAAGCTGCCTCTCAGCCTCTTAGGCCAAATTACTGTATTCAAAATGATTTACCATCCCAGATTTATTTGGTTTGGCACACCTCAATTTATATCCCTAAGAAACTATTTAGTGGAATAAACAGTATGTTACTCCGTTTCTTTGGGGATCTAAGACACCTAGGATCTCCTTGGACACCATTTCTACCTATACAAGCAGGAGGCTTTGCCAAATTTACAGTGTTACTGCCTGGCATCCCAATTAATGTATGTACACTGGTGGTTCTTTCCAGAACTTTATATTCGCTTTGGTGACCACCCAGGCAGCCCAAGTCCCCTTGTATAAGGCACTTAACGTACTATATATTCGAATGGACCATATCCCAAACAGGGGGCGGATATTCAAAAACTTTCCTACAGTACCTTTCATATATGTAATAGTAGTATAGGAGGCACTTGCCTGAACACCTCCCCAAATGCTCCCTTGTGGTATAACCCTCGGGTCACTGAAATATACAAGATCCCAGAAGGAGAGTGTTGGGCACAATATGGCATTACATATGTTCAGCCATTTACAGACCAGGCCCTTAGAATATAGGAATCCCCATACCTTGTTTTCGCTATCTGCAATTGTGGCACAATTTGGTTTAAAGAAGGTCAAGCTTTGGCCATCTAGAGTGGAAAAAAATGATATTCCAAGATAATCACTCAAATCTACATTTCAAAATACCATTTCACCTTGCTGACCTCCTCCACTAGGATGGATAGGGTAGCTGCACAGTGGAAATCTGATATACCATCCCTAACAGAGGAGTCGTGGTCTGAGGTCATTGAATCGCAGTTGCCTTCAGTGATCTCAGCTAGAGAAAAATTGTCAATTACTTGCACCAAATCTATTATACCCCTGCACGTCTTTATTAAATGGGTAGGGCAGATGCAACGGATTGTCCACAGTGCAATGATGCAGTAGGAGATTTCCATATGACTTGGCTCTGCCCCCTTGTAGGGAGATTCTGAGAAGCAATTTCTGAAATTCTAAGAGAAAAAAAAAAAACTAGCCCTCCCAAATATCTATTCCCCAGCTATATGTCTCTAGAAAACCCTACTAAAAAGTTTTTTTTTCTATGCCAAAAAAGCATTGGCTCTCAGATGGAAGGACCCGGTCCCTCTATCTCTTCAAGGTTGGGTGAAAATCATTAACAGAGCATAGCCAACGTACAAACTAACGCACGCTAGGGGTTGCCCTTAAAGCTTTGAGAAAATATGGGCTGGAAAAATAAAGTCTGTATCTGGGGACATAGAGGTGTAGGAAGGGGGCAGAGTAACCCAAGTATGAAATAGGACAAAATGTGGTCAAGTGAATACAGAAGTAATAATGAGTACAGAATTCAAAGCATGGTAGAGTATAATATGATAAAAGACTTCAGGTTTAGTTTATTTTTCTTTGTTTTTGTTAAGACTGGCTTTATTGATAAGATGCTGAATGCGTATAAATATAACGCACATATTTTGTTCATATGTAACAAGGCTAAGAATGTATGTTTATCATACAAAAACGTGTTATGGATGTTACATTTATATATTTTTTTTGAAACATGAATAAAAATAAACACACAAATATGGAGGGACAGAGGGGCAATTTGTGATCACAAAAGTTCTAGACCAGCGGTTCTCAACCTTCTGATGCCCCTTGATAAAATTTCCCAGGTTGTGGGGACCCCCAACAGTAAAATTATTTTCATAGCGTGGGTTGAAAGCCCCCAAGCCAAGACAAGTAATTTGCGCCCCTAACCCGCGGACATTTAGCGCTCCCTGAGTGCCTTCCACTCATACAGTATTAAAACCCCTTAGGGTACATTTTAGGATGTACCACTCTCTCTTTTCTTTTCCTTTCATCTCTCTCTAACCTAATTTCTTGTTTTTTCCCCCCATCCCTCCCTCGGTCTTTCTTGCTCTCTCCTTTTTTCATTTCTCTCCCTTTTTTCTTTGTTCCTTCCTCTCATCTCCCTTCCTGGGAGAACAGTGCGGGCTTCAGGAACAGCCCAGGATTTGGTGACCCCTGGCAAATCATCATTTGGCCCCAAAGGGGTCCCGACCCCCAGGTTGAGAACCACTGTTCTAGACAGTAGATTGGACATATAAACTTGGGCAGAGGGACAGCAGTAAAGGGCAAAGAGAATGGACCCTTGGTACCCAAATTTCACTAAATCCCAGGAAAAATGCACCCAATGAATTCTATCGAACGCCTCTGTGTCTAGACATAAGAGCAGAGAAGGTTATACGTGGGTTGCAGCATAATGAAGATTAATTATTCTTTTAGTGCCATCAGAGACCTGTCTCGCTTTGGTGAATCCCAGGTCAGGCAAGATATCAAACATGCATCCTGCAGTCAGTCAGTCAGTCTGCCATTACATCTGTGTTGACTAATTTTTGCATGTAGGTTATATAAGACATTAAAAATAAGTATCTTGTTTAAAATGTAGTAGGTCCTCCTCTCACCCCGTTGCGCACATCCTCAATAGTCTTCTATTCTTAGCAATGTACTGAAAATTAGAGCAGTGAGGCAATCAAATGCTTGTCTGCTCCAGAATAAGGATATGCTGCTATGGGGGTGGAGAAAACAACCCCTCCGTAGAAGGTATCCCCCCCCCCCCTTATACACCTTCAATGTGTGGATGGTGGACTGATCAATTTGCCTTTATTCAACGTGACGTATAGCCCTGCCCCATCTCCCAGATTCTCTTTCCTTTCTCCCTATAAAATCTTCTGTAAAACCTGAGCACTGGGCAGCTGCTTTTTTTTTTCTTTTATTAGACAAAAGTAGAAGTACACTGCATTATTTCTCCTCAACAATCCAAGAAAGTTAACCGTTAAATTTACCCGTACTAATTCTTTGAAGGCAACCCCCCCCCCCAATTCAAACGAAGGAAAAAGAAAACTGTACGCTGCTCCGGGTGACTAGTATCCAAAAGGGCTTGGCAGTCTGGGTGCTGGCACCAGCTCGCCTACGTGGTGGTAGACACAATAAGAACTGGGCTGCACACCACTGCCGGTCAAACAAACCAAGATTGAGGAAACAATGTCTGAGTGAAACGTGTCAACCTGTATTTATTGTCTGTGTCCTGGTGGCAGCCACTTGTACAGTCTTCAATATAGCTGGACTGGTGGTGGTGTGCATACACAAGTAAAATATACAAAATATAGATTACCAACATTAACAACAATAGGCAGAGAAACCAGATGTTACTTTTTCGGAATTGACAGTCCTTATCAGGTAATATGGCTTAGCGTTGGCCCCCCCCTCCCTTGTAAAGCCACCACACTGGTTGGTCTAAAGAAAAAGCTTATGCAGGGTGCTAGGGTGTGCGCCTAAAAGCAAAAGGAATGAGCTTCAGTCTCATGTCTACGTGAGCCAGTATAGAGCATGAACGGAGAAGCTTTGGAAATACCGCAAATGCATAAAGACCTGTGTTCCTGAGCACCACATTACCAGCAAACACACCTTCACATGGGTGAAACTTAAAGCGGAGGTTCCATCAAAAATATAACTTTGCATTTATATTGTACCTTAGACCTAAAAAAAAAAAAAAAAAAAAAAAGTTTTACTCACCTCGAAATGCCTGTTGCTATGCGGTCCCACGAAATATGCCGTCCTATTCACCAAGGATCCCGACTTTGGCTCCCTCGGCTTTTCTCGTCGCTAATGCTCCTGGGAAATGAAGTCACATAATGCTGTGCGCCTCCCCTGTGTAACCCAAGTGGTTGACAGGCGGCACTTTCCTATTCGTCTTTAGAGAAAGCCAGGAATTGCTTGTGGGCTTCACAATGCCCACAAGCAAAATCACATTCATCAGAACAACAGAATATAAAGTGTTCTTTGCTAAGAAGTCTGCGGAACGGCGGTGCATTTAGACAGTAAGTGACACTATGTATACAGCTAAAACAATTAATAAAAACGGACATACTTAAAAAATAAAAAAAAATGCAAAATGTGTGCATTTCAATACATATTTTATCATTACCACTAAAATGTGCATATCAAAGATGAGCTTTGAGCAATGTTACCTGCTGCTGAGCGAACATAGGGCCAACATGTTTTGGTGGAGTGCCAATGGGAACAGCTCGCACAGGGGGGCTTCCAATAACCGGAGACGTGGAACGACGGGGCAAAGCTCTTTCTGATGCGTCTTGTTCTATGTCATCGCGGCCAGGTGGAGGCATGGGACCTAGGCCATACTCATGCAGTATTGACAGCGGACCCATATCCTTTAATGCAAACAAAAACATTGTGGTCATAATACACACACACACACACACACAGGGATTGAGCTACTAAAACTGGAGCGCACAAAATCTGGTGCAGCTCTGCATAGAAACCAGAAATCAGCGTCCAGTTTTTTGTCAAAGCTTAATTAAACAAGCTGAAGTTAGTAGCTGATTGGCTACCATGCACAACTTCACCAGATTTTATACTCTTGTTTTAGTAAATCAACCCCAGGAGTATAAAGAACCAAACAAGCATGGGTATTTGTAACATTGTAAATCATCCCTTGTAAACAGTAATGAATGCAGCGTTTTCCCTTCAGTATGTCCTGTTAGCAAGTATTCTTTCAACCCCAAAAGCAACAACATATAGGCTCAGTGTGTGATTGTATCCCCTCTCTCATGCCTGAGGCTTCAAAAAAAAAAAAAAAAAAAAACCTCGGGATGTTCAAAGTGGGTAAATCTATCAATTAAAACAGCCTTTAGGATTTGAAAAATAATTTAACCACTCAAAGTCCCAGAGAACTAGATGACTGAATCCAAACACTTGGGTGCCGGCGCTGCAATGATATGCAAGATTTGTAGAAAAAAACTAGGATGGCCGCACTCCAAAAACAATGTTCCTTTTTAATAAAACTGGTCACAAAACAAACATGTCACAGCAAAAAATCAGATGAAAAAGCTGACGCGTTTCACACCATCATACAGTGCTTATTCATAGCTATTTTGCTGCGACATGTTTGTTTTGTGACCAGTTTTATTAAAAAGGAACAACATTGTTTTTGGAGTGCGGCCATCCTAGTTTTTTTCTACAAATCTAGCCTTTAGGATTTCATGTAAACCTGATAGTACCCTTTTCATATAGAGGATCTGATGAAAACTGATCCACCTGTCCCATTTTCATCAGATTCGATAAACAGATGGAAAATAGGGTTTCCATCCATCCGAATTCAGCGGATCGATTTGTCACCGGTGACATGTCCACTGACATTCAAACCCGGTGAATTCAGAAAGATGGAGCATCCGTTCAGGTCAGACATAAAAAAATAAAAATAAAGGCAGGCGGACCGGTCCACGTGAAAGGGGCCTAAAATACAACTTATGTTATAAGCGTTAATTGTGAGTATAGCCTCAAGTCGATTAGTTAATTATATATAATTATAAAATGTACCATCATCCAAAATTTAGTTGAGAAAATTGGGGAACTGGAGGATAGAGTAGTGGCGGCTGCTAGCACCGCAAAACCACAAAAGACTATAACCCCAGAATTGGTTATGTATGGACTTTCCTCGGAACAGATGACACAAGTATAATAAAAAGTTCATTTATTGTACATAAAACAATATACAGTTAAAAACACAATCATAATGATCAACCTCACACTAATTACAGCAGTATGGCAATAGCAATGAAAACAACCGTATAGTGTACGTTTGTGTGAGGTACAATCGAAAGGTTTTAGAACTTCTGTTATAAAAAAAAAGACTGAAAAACACAAAGTTTATTACCTGCCAAATCATTTGAAATGTTAAGATTTATGCATCCATAAATCTACTTACCTCTGTGAGCGAAGGCCCTCTGATCGGCCTCAAATCAGGATCCCATATACTGGAGTTTATACCAGAAGAAAACTAAGCAAAAACATAAAAATAAAATTATAAGAATCAATGCAACACAAACCGGCAGAATTAAAATGGCACTGCAGACACATTTTGTTGCTTACAGTGGTAAAGGGGTGTTAATATCTTTGCTTTTTTTTATTCTATTGTACCTGTTGAGTTCTAGAGATGCAAGAGGTACATTAGCAAACCCCACGTTTGACAGGTATCCTGTTTCAAGATCACTCTCTGCTTCAGGTCTACCAACCACACCTAGTTAGAAAAGGGGGGGGGGGTGTATTCTTCTACAAGCCATGGGCAGCACCAAAACCTGACTGGGGTTCTACTCCTTCCTCATTTAATACAAAAGTAAAAGAACATTTCATTTTAAAATGGAGCTTTACTTTAAACGTTTTACTATAACTGTATATTTTCAAATGGAAAGTAGTGAACATGCACAAAGCCATTCGGTGTGGATCTGCACATTCGACGACCAATCACAAAGCAAACAATTGATAAGTGGGGAGCACAGAGCAGCAAATTCATGAGGGGGTTGATTGTCAATTGGTTATTTTTTTTTGTCTGCAACCTTTTCAACTTCACACCTCGTCCTTGCACCACATGCTCTGTGTGTCCTGACCTGTATCCACCCCCCCCCTTATCTTGCACATTAACATTCCTCTTTATCCTACAGCTGTAGGTGATCTGTACGTTAAAGCCTGGTACACACTACTTGCGCACACAAAACAAACAAAAAAAAAATTATGACAGCTCCGGTCGGGAGCCGCTGTACTAACCATGCAAGCAAGGTTAGTCCAGTGATCTCCCCATTGTTCAACCTGACCAACTATGCAACCCATGGGCAAGAACGTCAGACGGTATTTTTTTGTACCAGCAAATGTCTCCCAACTTTCTGCCTGTGTGTATTGGGCTTAACCTTTTCAACACATTTCCCTATGTTTGGCCCACACATATTTAGTTGCATCTAGTAACACCATTATCAAGCTCTATGTTTTAACAAGTTAACACCAGCATGATTCTTCATTTCCAAAAAAAACTGTTGCAAAAATCTGATCACCTTGGGGTGTACACTTTTCAAACAGGGGTCAAGTTGGGGGAGTTTGTATGGTTTTCGCATTTTATTAATGGGAATGGAAAGAGTGTCTTGATGGTGGCGAATTCGCTGCAAGATCACTTTTAATCAGGGCGGATTCTCATGTGATTAGCGATGCGTCAGCTTCCTGGCAGGCGCAGGCACGTGAAGTCGAACACGCCTGAGCTAAACCTTACTTCATGCACAGCTCTCTCTCGAGTTTGTTAGGAAGGGGAGGGAGGATGAGTCATACGAGGGCCAGTGAAAGCTGCAGGGCTGGAGGTGTGCGTCTGTAAAAATCCAGGAAGTGAACAGGCAGAAGATTCAGCTGCCCACAGTTAAAATGGCTGCAGCCAGACTTCGTGGAGTGAGATTTCTGCAGCATATTTGGCAAGTACAGAATTTATATATAATATGCAGAGTGGTTGGGGAGATGCTTTAGAACAGGGGTGTCAAACACAAGGCCCGCGGGCCGAATCCGGCCCTCCATGCCATTTCATGTGGCCCTCGCACCTCTCCTGCAGCTGTAGGAGAGCTCCATCCCTCCTCTGGTCCTCCTTTAGACCCTAACTTTCTGCTTTCAAGCAATGCATTCAGCTTCTTCCCAGCAGCAGCATAAGTAAAAGGCCTTGGTGCACTGTGATGAAAGGGAGAGTGGGGGACTCAACTTCTGATGGTGGAGTGGCTCTTGACATCTAATGTTAGAGAGGGGATGTGCTGGACATCTAATCTTACAGATACAACCGGCCCTTTTGAGGGCAGTCATAATGCTGATGCAGCCCACAATGAAATTGAGTTTGACACCCCTGCTTTAGATTGACAAAGATGTTTTTATTACAAATTATGTGAGCAGACTGCAGTTTCTTTTTAAGTATGTAATGATTAGGGGAACTTACATATAGGCTCTTTATCATACACTGACCTGGGTACGTGACCCTCTTGGCAATGCTGGCTCTTCAATCTCTCTCACCAGCTGGCTCAGGCTGTGCTCCAGTTCCTCCTGCTGCTCCCCCAGTAGATCAGTAAAGAGGGGGGAGCTTCTGCCCAAAAGGTCAGAGTCTGTGTGTTTCTCCTCCATCTCTGCCAGCCGATCATGCACCTCTCGCCAATCATCATCTGCAGAGAAAGAAAAAAAAGGATAGGAAAGCTGAACCAGCTGCTACAAATAAAAAAAAAAAAAAACATGGACACCAATACAGAAATATTTAGAACATTGCAGTTACAAAAGGGGTTCAAGTGTGTGGAACCTTTAAAAAGGAGTTGTACAGGAAAAAACATTTGTTGCCTAAAATTAATGTCTGCAAGGTAGACAGACAGAATAGTGTAATGATTCCGTTAAAAAAAAAAAAAAAACACAGTAAATACCTTTTAAATTCCTTCATCTGCATCACCTCCGGCATTCTAGTTTATGTTCTGTCATTCACTTCCTGGTTTGCGGCGCTCGTTCATGTAAGAACTACATTTCCCAGTATGAATTGTGGCACACCCATGAATTCACACTTCTTTGAAGTCTCCAACACGTAGAGAGCGTCCTGCCACACAGATGCAATTCCCAGGAGGGGGCGAGCACGTCACTGACCACTGCAGTAAAGTCTCCCCTCATGGTGGTCAGTACCAATCAGACAAGCAGGAAGTGAACAGAACAGAGAAGAAATAGAGAGCAAAAATGAACAATGAGGGGGTGAAAAAAGGAATGTCTGAAGGTAAAGGATGCTTTTTATGAAAAAAAATAAAAAATTCCTTTACAACCCCTTTAAAGGGGTTGTAAAGGTAATTTTTTCCCTAAATGGTTGCTTTACCTCAGTGCAGTCCTCCTTCACCTACCTCTTCCTTCGATTTTGCTTTCAAAAGTCCTTATTTCTTCTGAGAAATCCTCACTTCCTGTTCTGTCTGTAACTACACGCCGTAATGCAAGGCTTTCTCCCTGGTGTGGAGAAAGCCTCTTGAGGGGGGAAGGGCGAGCAGGTGTGTCAGGACACTCTACTTTGCAGATAGAAAAAAGGAGCTGTGTGTTCGTGGGCGTCCTGACACTGCTGCTCGCCCCCTCAAGAGGCTTTCTTCACACCAAGGATAAAGCCTTGCATTGAGTGGTTTTACCACTTGAAATCTTCTGGAAATATTTTTCCAGGTCGTCCCCAAAGAGGCGTTCGCCATGGAAGGGGAAGCTGGCCAAGAGCTTTTTGCATGGAGCCTCTGCTGAACAGTGTTTCAACCAAAGAACTCTGCTCATATGCACCAACTGGAGTGTGAGGCGCAATGCTTGTAGGATAGAATCTCTCATAGCATCTATTGTAAAACATAAGGCTTTAGGTAATTCTCCCAAAATTTGACCTGATCCGGGAGGCAGATCCTTCAGCCAGTTTTACCTCTTCCTTGAGGACTCGACACATACCAACTGCTGCTACAACAGGTTGGGCAACTGCACCAGCTAAAAGGAATGAAGATTTTAGTAAAGATTTCAACTTCTTATCAGAAGGAATCTTAGAGGTGCACCGAAATGGAAATTTCTGAACCGAAACCCAAAAAAAAGAGTCAGTCCGAAAACAAAAATTACTTTTTTTTTAAAGAATTGTATGCTAAAACATATGCTCACTGTGCCCCAAATTGCCAATTTTTTATCACTTCTTTTATAGTCGTTTTACCTTTTTTTTTGTATAATTGTCTTATTTTTAACCACTTAAGCCCCGGACCAAAATGCAGCTAAAGAACCGGGCCCCTTTTTGCAAATTGGCACTGTGTCGCTTTAACTGACAATTGCACGGTTGTGCGACGTGGCTTCCAAACAAAATTGGCGTCCTTTTTTTCCCCCACAAATAGAGCTTTCTTTTGGTGGTATTTGATCACCTCTGCGGTTTTTATTTTTTGCGCGATAAACAAAAGATAGAGCGACAATTTTTAAAAAAATGCTATGTTTTTTACTTTTTGTTATAATTTTTGGGACAATTGTCATTTTCACAGCAAAAAATGCATTTAAATTGCATTGTTTATTGTGGAAATGACAGTTGCAGTTTCGGAGTTAACCACAGGGGGGCGCTGATGGGGTTATGTGTTCCCTAATGTGTGTTTACAACTGTAGGGGGGTGTGGCTGTAGGTCTGACGTCGTCGATTGTGTCCCCCTATAAAATGGGAGGACACGATCGATGCAGTCGCCACAGTGAAGCGCGGGGAAGCCATGTTTACACACGGCTCTCCCGTTCTTCAGCTCCAGGGACCGATCGCCGCAATCCAGCGGTGATCGGGTCCGCTAGTCCCGGAGCTTCGGACCGGGTCACGAGAGTGCGCTGCGGGCATAGCCATGACCTACGGTTGGGTAGTAGTACAGGACGTACCTGTACATGGATCTGCCCAGCCGTGCCATTCTGCCGACGTATATGTGCAGGAGGCGGTCCTTAAGTAGTTAATATTTTTCTTATTCTTTACTTTTTAATTTATTTATTTATTTTATTAATTTAATTATTATTATTTTTTTTACACTTAACTTTATTGCCATCACACAGTAGAAAATAATTCCCTGTGTGATAGCAATTGGAGGTGAAAGGTTCTCTATTAACCCTGTCACCTCATGAGTGGATTGGCAGAAGAGGAGGAGGGGGGGGGGGGCAGAGTCCTGAAGATAGAGCCAGCCGGAGGGAGGAATGTGGGGGGGGGGGGGGGGGGGGGGGGGGGGGGGGGAGACGGATGGCTGCTAGAAAAGAAAGCAACTCACCGCCGCCCGAATGCTGTACATTGTCTACTGGACAAGTCAAGCTTTTATTTATTTACACAAGAAATCGATGCATCTATAGAAGGCAGACTCCACTTCTTGAAAAACTCCTCCATAGGATAGAGAATGGCAAATTTCTTAGGAGGAGAAAAAACGCTCATCTGGATGTTGCCAGTCTGCGTAAATTAGCTTGTCTAGCAATGGATGAACCGGAAAAGAGCATGCACCCTGCGGTGAACCCAGGGAGGAGGGTAACTTGAATGCAGAACGCACTGTTTTAGCATAACATTGCACCTGCGATTTCAGAATCTGGGTGGCAGAAAAAGGTTCCTCTGATATCCCGATCCCTCCGACTCCTCATCCTTGTCCTCTGCAGGTGTTACCTTATCCTCACATTTTTCTGCAAGGAGATCTAAAAAAAAAAAAAAGGAGGAGATCCGTTTCGCTTTTTGTCCTTTTGTGAGGACTTTGAAATTAACGTAGCGATTCTCCCTTCTAAACTGCTTAGGGCAGCTGTCAGTGTCCTCAGTGACATATGTAGGCCCAGGCACCAAAGGAGAGGCTGCTACTCCTGATAGTGGCAATGGCTCATCCTGTACAGGTGTGTCCGATAATACCGGAGAGGAAGGTACCAAGCATGCACAGCTAGAGCCTCCTGTCTCAGGCGGCGATGACTGTCTTTTTTTCCCCTTCTGAATTACATCCCCGGGAAAGCATACTACCAAGCAAAGCCGAGGTACCGCAACGCATACACTACTGTGCTAGTTTAGCAATCTACATAAAGTATGCAACTTAACACAGTTTCATGCATAGAGTATAGGGGTCTCTTTTGGGAGTGCTCAGCCAACCACAGAGTCTTACATGCCGCCGTAATGCTGCTTTGTCCTGTCAAGAAAAGAGCTTGCCAGCATGTGAGTCCTTTTAAAGGGTTTCTGGATCTGCACCATTTTTCTCATACGTGCCTGTGCACGCACGCTCGCGACCCAGTTCCTCCTCCCCTGCTGCCGATAAAGCGCGCCCCCGTGCGTGCAACCTAGGGGAAATGGCGGTGGTGCTGGGGTGAGAGAAGCAACTCTCATATCCAGATCTGCTTAACAGCTCCTGTCTCTGGGATCCGAGGAGGGAGAGGCGGCCGTCTATCAGGCAGAGCTCTGCAGCGGAGGAGTTCAACGTGCTTGTCCAAAAGGAACCCGACACTGTATGGAGCATGGCGAGTACAAACTCAACTCTTTACTTCCCCCAGTGGCGGCAAAAAAGAAGACACCTACTCAACATTTTAGGAAAAGGTCCTTAAGTTATTCTTAGGACTCTTTTCCTCTTACCTTATCCCCGCAGGTTTTTCTGATGAAACCAGACAGAACCAATCTTTACCCCTCATGGCGGGTTTTGTGTGCCAACCTTCAGGGATATGGGTTCCTACTTAAAGGAGACCTCTTCCCTGGGCCTTGTAAAGGACTTTTAGCGTAGTATAGCAAAAGTGCTGGATCCTAGAGCCCAGTCCTCCGAAGAGACATTACAGGCGACACCTCATGCATGAGGCCCGGATCCCATCCAGTTTTGGCATAAAACAATGCGTCTTGGATGGATCCAAAAGCATCGCTCTTTTCACCCCCAGAGGGTCTCTTTGGCAGAGCTTTCCTTTAGCACATCCTAATCGCGTCCAACACCTTAGACACTGGCGAAAAAACCGAGGTTATTTTCCTGATGGGAGGGGTTATATGGAGGGGAACTGTCTTCATTTGGTTGTGCCAGTGTCCAATCACCGCTGGTGAAACTTTAACCCATTATGTCATGACTGGCGCTGTGTCCCGTGGTGTACGATAAAGAAAAAGATTTACCTTTAATATTTTAATGGATGTCACGTTAAAAGTATATTAATACTGTCCTGAAGTAATTTCAACAACTTAAGGAAGAGTTTGCTGTCCCCAACTCCATGCATTTTCATTACCTCCAGCTCCACCCCGCTCTCCAGACACAATTCCATGATGCCCCACCATCCCCCCGATTTGGAACAATTGGATACCCTATGTATTATAACGGGACAAGACTCCCGAAAACTCATATCAGCGTTTTATGACTCCCTTCTTCACCCTACTGCAGCATCCCTGGCTTATAGAGTGAAGGATCGATGGTCTGGGGATGTGGGCGGTCTGGAGGATGACGAATGGGAAGACACACTTGATGCCTGTAAAAAGAAGGTATCCACCAAGCTGTCCGACAGTCTCACTCAGCTCTATATCTTGCATCGATCATACCTGACCCCGATCCGGATCGCCAAATACAAACCTAATTATAATCCCAGGTGCAGCGACCCCTCCAGCACTTTCATTTGTTGTGGTCATGCGCAGTGATCCAGGACTACTGGACCCAGATTGTCAGGTTTATTCATGACGAGATGGGATCTCCCCTGACATTATGCCCCAAGCAAGGTTTACTGGGGATATTCCCAGACCCAGATAAATTTCATAAACTATTCCTCCAGGAATCGCTTTTTATTGCTAGAGTACTCATAGCGAGAAAGTGGCTTCGGGTTGCGCCCCCGTCAATCCAGGAATGGATTGTGGCGATGAATCAGGTCCTGCCCTACAAAAAAGAAAGATACGTTCACAGGGGATGCCCAGCAAAGTATGGCAAGATCTGGGATGACTGGTTGGGTAACGCTGCTACTTGTAATAGAATAACAGACTGATATCTTCTATGATATGTATATTTTGTGTCTCCCCCCCCCCCCCCCCACGTTCAGTTGGGCCTACGTACAATCATATTGGTCAGATCTGTGCATTTCCATGTCTAATCCCTGCATTGTTGTAGTGATGTTCTTGGAATACCGTTCTTTTTTGTTTACTGTATGAATCCATTTCTGTATATCCATATGCCATGTTAGGATTATGCCACTGTACATATTGTATGTTGCCTTCACCCCTATCAATAAAAACACCACGTTGTTTGTAAAAAAAAAAAAAAAAAGTATATTAATACAAATTATGGGAAAAGTTATGTGGCTTGCTTACTGGAGCTCGAACTTAGAAAAGTTCATTAGACAATTACTTGGTGCATAGCTTTGGTAGGCTTGCCGTTTGTAATCACATAGAACACTATAAAACATTGGGATAAAGGGGGAAGGTGTAAAAGGACTATCTATATACAAATAAGGCTGCCAAGCTGCAGCTAGCCAACAGTGTGCGACAAGGTTAGGATTTTGAGTACATCACAGTACCCTAGGCTTCTTCATATTCATGACTACTTTAGTTATACCGACACCTTCAGGTGAATGGACACTGTCCCGTAAAAAAAATAAAAAAAAAATAACCACCATTGATTTCTCAGTCCAGGGCAGGCATACCCCCTCCTTTCAGCTTACAAAGCTTCAGTTTTGGAGTTAGCAATGAGGAACACAAATAGAGGTGAGGGATCCCTGTTATGTAGTTCCAGGAAAGGATTTTCCAGGTAAACCAAAAATCGTCATTTCTCAATTGTACACCCCAGAACTTCTTGGTTATGTCCCAAAGAACTGAAAATGAGGAGTAAGCAACACAGTACTAAGGACAACAGGTCCAAAAACCAAACAAAATAAGCTTGAGCCCCACTACAATTCTGCCTGCAAAATGTATTACCCAAAACAAACCATTGCAGAGGCATGAACATCAACCTGGTAAACATATGAGACAACCAGGAAGCAGCCTTACAAACTTAAACGCTTGATACTGAAGAGCCCAAGAGGCACTGAAGTTCTTGGTGAAATGGGCCCCCGACTAGAAAAGGAACCCCGCTCTCAATACCATAGGCCTGTGAAGAGAGCATCCCAACCTTTTTGGAGAACCCTTAAGTAAACAAACAGGGAATCTGGAGACTTCAGATAAATCTGAATAACTCTAACATCATCTAAAGCAGGGGTGCCCAACCTTTTGAAGAGCGAGGGCCACTTAAGCAACTTGGTAACCAGTCAAGGGCCACAATAAGCGAAGCAGGCGGATGACTCCGCATATGCAGAGCTGACACAGCCCGTTCTACTCTATGAGCCCTGCGACTCGATCTGCCCAGATGGAAGAGGACAAGTCCCCCCTTCTGATTTTTTTGCGGATCGGAAAAAACGGACATAAGGCTATTTACATCTGTGGTTCAATAAAGGTGAATGGAGGGTCTGATTGGGTCGGACCGATCGTGTCAAAAGCGGCCTAACCCACACCAAGGGTGTAGGGCAATGCTTAGCTGTACTTTGCCCTAGATTTCTATTATATCCTGCATGGGTGGTGCACATTCTGAAGTGCACCAAACCCCCAGGTAATAACAGAAGTCTATGGCTCAGTGCAGGTAACCTGCAGGTGTTCTGTGCTACACTTGCCAATCAGTTTGAAAGCAGCCCAGTAACCATTGCAGAACAGATATGACCATATATACACCGATTTTAGTAATAAACTGACCTTTATTAACAGTCTTCCATTCAGGTATCTTCAGCTGGTGCTGTCCCAGGTAGATAGCATTTGGTATCACTCCACTTGTGACAGGAGTTGGCGCTATACAGGAAGCATCGGCTTATTGCTTCCTCTACCGCTGGCTTTATTCACGACACTCTTGCTCTGGCATAGTGGGTCAGCAGCAACCCACCATCCTAGAGCAGGAGGTCATGGGCCACATCAGACGGCTCCGCGGGCCACTGGTTGGGCAACGATGCACCATCTACTTGGAATGTTTAAAGATGACAAAACCAATGTTCCGATTCAAGTTGAAAAAGATAACCACTTTGGGGAAAAAAGGAAGATTGAGGTTGACCAGGAAAGCTTCCTGAAGGAAGTGCAGCCAACTCCAAAACCCTACAAGCTGGAGTAATGGTAAACAAAAAGAAAAACCTTGCATGTAAAACGACAAAAGGAATCTTTCGCAGTGGCTAAAAACAAAGAAGCATGTAAAAGCCAACATGGAGACAGAGGTGGCTGTACAGTTGGAACAATGTGACAAACTAAACAAAGGTTTTGATCTGCCCCTTTATGCTATGTTAAGTATCGTAAAATAAACACACTATTAAAAAATGGTGTATTACATGCTGTTCATACTCAGTTACTATAGGATTTGTTTTCTGTATTCTGCAAAAAACGTAGTCGATATTGCTCCTCTCTATCTTCACCTTCATGTCCTCAATTCAGCGAAGGATTTTGCACCTTTGGTGACAACTTTGCACATGCTCAGTTTTCAGTGAGTTTCTATGCTGAGTATCCCCCCCCCCCCCCACACACACACACACACACACATACATACATACATACATCTGAGCAGCTCATGTGACCATAGAGTCACACATGTAGGTGTATACACAGTGAATAATGCCAGGGGGACGCCTTCACTCTGAAGCCGGCCCAGAGTCATTAACGGACAATTTATGTACAAGGCTGTACGACACATTGTCATACATGGGGCCAACATTGTGTTAAAAGAGGAAAACCTGCACTACTGAATTATACTGGGTATCATTGGCCAGTGAAAAAATTCCAAACATTAAAATAAAAAAAGGATAAGGGAACAGCTTCTATCCTGTTTATAACATTAAAAAATGGTTATAATGAAAAAAGGTGGGGGGAGCGCCAATCCTAAGCCTATGGATCCCCAGCTGGATTTCACTCTGTTGGCTGCTCGCTCCTCCCGCCGTGTCAGCGGCTGCTGCACCTGTCCTTTGCTGCTCCATCCCGGCATAACAGCAGAGGCACCCTGTCACTGACAAAACCTAGGAGCCAGGGCACAATTTCTAGTCCCAATGGCGACCTAGCTCCTAGGATTTGTCGAGCCCTGGAATAATGACAGCCCACTCCCTCCCCACTAACCAGCTAGTCACAATGTGGGTGGGATGTTGCATGTAGATTAATGGAGGCTTCACCTCCTTGTTATTCTAAGACACAAAAACAAAACCCAGTGGTGATTAAAAAAAACACCAAAAGAAAGTGGTTTAAAAAAAAAAAAAAAAATTATTTGGGCACACCATTGCGTGACCACGCAATTGTGACAGCACTGAAAGCTGAAAATTGGCCTGGGCAAGAAGGGAGTGAAAGTGCCCAGTACTGAAGCAGTTCAGTCCTCATCCACCAGAACCATCAGCATCCCATTTAAATAGGAAGTCCTCCACCATGAGGTGGTGCTGAGCAAATCACCAGTGGTGAAAACACCTTCTCTGGGTGAGCCCAATCAGCATATATAATTTCCTGCAGACGAAAAAGCACAAGAAAAGATTTTGGATTCTTAGGTGGTAAATCTAGCGACTCTTGGAGAAGTGCACCCTAAACCAGCAACTTTAAATGTATGCGTACCACGTAAGTCAGGAAGCCCACCATAGACTTTAGCAAACGACACAGCCCAGGTATATGAGATTCCTCCAAAGAGGCGTCCCATTCTTCACCAGCCTCCACCTTCGTAAAAAAAAAAAAAAACACACATGCCCCTGCAACACATAATCATCCCACAAAACAGGGGGTGGGAGTTGAGCAGCCCTGGCCAAACCAGCAAGAAGCCCTCAGGGCCATTCTCATGCCAAGCAGAAATGGCAGCTAATAATTACCCTCAAGAAACAAAGTTGGACAAATGTGCCCCTGACACATACAGTGGAAAGATCATATAAAGGAAGGAATTCAGAAATAAAGTAACCCTTAGGGTAGCCATTGCAGGAGGTTCTCTCTACAGCAGAGTTAATTGGGAGCCCCTCTCGCCATCCTTCCCCTACCTCTCTGACTGCAATGTGCCATGGCTTGCTGAGGTAACAGACCTCTATATCCAAATATGGGAGCAGTGGCCTTAGCAAAGAGTGGGGACAAAACCTCTGCAGAAGGTGACTTGCCAATCTGTCATCAGCCACTGTGCCTGTGTGTTGGGTGGATTTACCATCACTGCATTAGAAGAAGCTGCAATAAGACATGCTGGACACAAGATGGCATCGCTGATGACAGAACTGTAAACATGCAACATGGTCCCCCCCTTTTCTAAAACACCGCTACTGCTCTACAGTGCTCCATTGGCAGAGCAGCAAAGCCTTGCAACAAATATGGATGATCTGAAGAGCTTTTCTACCAAGAGATCCACAAGGTCTGTATACTTATTGGCCAAGCAAAATTACCAGAATGCCCTCCAATCCAACAGACAAGAAAGAAGCTGAAGTGGAGGAAAGGCATAGATCGAGAAAACTGCGGTGGATGATTCCTTTGGGATCAAATGCCGAGGATCCTTTATTTGACAAACAAACCTATTCAATTTTGCTGTTGAGTTTGGATGCAAATGGATCCACCTCTTGCATCCCCTACCGCAGACAGATCTCTGTGAATACCACTGGGTGAAAGGGCCCATTCACCCATTTTTAGCTTCTAATGGCTGAGAAAGTCTGCCTGACAATTTTCCTTACTGGCAATGTCCACAGCAGAGAGGGCAAGAACAGGAAGTTCTGCAAAAGACAAGATCAGCTTCTTCCTGAGCAGTGCAACTTCTCATCTCTCCTTGATGCAGGCCACTTCCTAACATCTTCCTCAGTATTAGCATGTAGGGCTTGTAGAATCAAGTAATTTTTCAATAACCACAGGCACTTCTGTGGAGAGGCATTTCTCCAATGGAAGCAGTACCTTTGCCTGTGCCATGTGGAGGGTTAAACCAAAGTACACAAGCTGTTGAGTCTGAACCAAGGATGACATCTGAAGGTTCAGAACCCCAACAAAACCTTTCATGGAATTTATCTTGACATTAATTGTGAGCTAATGAGCAGATTACCCTATAAAAGGAGCAGGTCGTCAAGGCACCGCAAAAAAATAAAAAATAAATAAAAAAAAAGTTCCACCGGGTCCTCAACAACCCAAAATCAGGGTAAACACCCTGGGTTTGTGGAAAGAGTGAAGGGTAATGACACAAAATTGATAGTGGTGACCCTCCTTTGCGAATCATAAAGACTGCTGATGAGGCCAGAAAAGTCAGGATGTATAGGTAGGCGCCCTTGATAACCCCTGATGAAGGGAGCACTCATTGATCAGGTGGATTTAATCCTCAATTTTTAGGAAATTGTTTAGACCCCGATTATGACATACCAATTTAGCTTGGAAACTGTCAACATGTTGGAATAGAAGCGGAGTTCCCCCTCCAGAAAGAGCATGATGACCCTTTGGAAGAATTCCAGGCGCCGCAAAACTGATTATTTGTGGATGCAAAAATATCTTTGAGCACATAAAGCATGGAGGTGGAAAGCAGCAAATCTTCAGCTTGTAGTCTCTGGAAATCAAGCTGCTGATACAGTCCGAGTCAGGTAGTCGCATAGCCCAAGTGACAATCTCCCACCACCTTTACAAATGGCTACACCCTTTCACTGTATCTTTCTGAAAGTGAACTTATCCTTTAAAAGGGCCAGCTTACACAAGCTTTTAGCAAATACTCAAATACTGTAAAAAATCCAGACTCTGTTCCATTCTACACATTATATAAAAAAAAAAAAACACACAGAACAGAGATTGGGGGCACAACAAGTGTGTAGGTCCGGGAAATCCGCTCAGAAATCTCACCAAAAAACTCAGATTTAACCACTGGGCACTTAAATGACCTTAACCTCCCTGGCGGTATGATTCTGTCTGGAATTACGTACCAAAAGCGGTACAATTATTTTGCATGGAAATTCTGCGTTTTATACTGTAGGCCTGCAATTCTTAGGAATAACTCACTTAAATTTGTCCAAACCAGAGTCTAGTAGACATCCCGGGTATGATAAAGTTTGAAACACAAAATCATAAAATTATAATATAATAAATAACTATAAATAATTATAACAAATAATAATGTAATTATAATAAAAATTATTCACTAATGTAATCAAATCAAAATCACTGATATTTGCTCAGTTGCAGAATTGTCGCTGTCATTACTTTTATTTTTTTATGACGAATTTTCCCACAAATCGCTATCGCTCAATTCTGCAAGTGATTATAATTTATTATCGCTGTTTTCTAGCTGCTCTAAAATCACTTTTGACATAAAGGGACACTTTTGGTTGCTATGGACAATCTACAGTTTGCAGGGAGAAAAAAAATGTTTTTATTATGTAAAACAACATGCAGGGCACTGGGCAGACCACTAGGGACGGGGGTGTGTGTATTTTTTACATACAGTACTGTAATCTATAAGATTACAGTATTCTGTATGTAATGTGTTTGTTTACATTTTTGAATTTGCCGCCGGTCTCCGCCCCCGTGCGCCGTTACGTCGCAGGGAACGGAGATCGGCGGCGTGCGGGCACTGTGTGAGTCGAATGGAGGACGCCACTCGCTCACACAGCGGGGATGCATCGCTGGATCCAGGGACAAGGTAAGTACAGTACCCCGTCTGGATCAACAGGTAAGCCAACGCGCGCTGCAGGCTCTGCATATTGACCCGGAGCGCGACTCGTGGATATCGCTATTTACCTAAAAAATCCAACCCGAGTCGCGCTCGGGTTTACCGGCAGGGGGGTTAATAACCAGACCAATTCTCAGCTTTCAGTGCTCTCAGATTTTGAATGACAATAACTCAGTCATACAACACTGTAACCAAATGAAATTTTTGTCCTTTTTTCCCCCCACAAATAGAGCTTTCTTTTGGTGATATTTGATCACCTCTGCGGTTTTAATTTTTTTCGCTATTAATGAAAAAAGAAGAACGAAAATTTTGTAAAAATATAAATTTTTCTTCATTTCTATCATAACATTTTGTAAAAAAAAAGTAATTTTTCCTCATAAATTTGGCCTAAAATGTATACTGCAACATATTTTTGGTAAGAAAAAAAAAAAAAAAAATTGGATATTTAGTCTGGGTGAAAGTTATAGTCTACAAGCTATGGTACCAATTTCTGAAAATTGATCAATTTGATCACACCTGAAGTACTGACAGCTTCTCTCATTTCTTGAGACCCTAACAAGCCAACAGGCGGCGGTGCAGGTGGAACTGGTGTGGCACTCGGCGGCACAGGCGGCACTGATGTGGTAATGTTGTGGCACAGGTGGCACAGGTGGGGCACTAATCTCTCTCCTCTTCTCTCACGCTGCAATGGTGTGAGGAGAGGAGAGAGATGACCTACACTGCCCTGTTTGTTTACATTTGTGATCGCGCCGTCATTGGACGGCGCGATCACGTGGTAAGGAGCTGCTGCCATTGGCTCCTTACCGAGATCACTGACGCTGCGGGTCTCGTGGACCCGCCGAGCGCGGTGCCCGCGGATCTGACGCACGCCTTTGTTTACACACGTGATCGCGCCGTCATTGGACGGCGCGATCACATGGTAAGGAGCCGCCGCCATTGGCTCCTTACCGCGATCACCGATGCTGCGGGTCCCGTGGACCCGGTGAGCACCGGTGATCTCGGGCGCGCACACCTGACTCTAACGGAGGACGCCCATGGACGTCCTGTTAGAGTACAGGAACCGCATGTAGACGTATTTCGTCTATAGGGCGGTGATTAAGTGGTTAAGAAACCATCACATGCAGTATCTGCCGAAAAATGAAATATCAATTTGGAGTAGACTGCTCCTTCAATTAAAAGAGTGCTTATTAGTCATTTGGGCCAAATAACAGTCCTCCTACAAATGTGCTTGGTCACTTACCAATCGCTCCTGCTCCAAATGTATCATCATTGAACTGGTCGATATCCTCATCTTCCTCGAGGTCTGGGAAGCGATCCCCATCCTCAAGAGACTGAAAAACAAATGTATGAAATCAGCAATTTAGCAGCAAGACAGTGGAATCACTGTATTGAGACCTAATATTTTATTATCTGACCAGCTAAACAATACAATCAGCAAGTCTTGGGTGTAATGAAAAAAAACATCTTCTCCGCAAGACGGCAACCACTGAGATTTAAAGTGATAATTTGGATCGGAGGAGGATGAGGAAGAGGGAGAATTTTTTTACCTTAAAAAGTGGCATTCCACAAAAAGCATAGCTGCCAACTTTTAATAAACCGCCACTTACCTGCCCCACGGTCCAGCAATGCGGCCGCCCGGAGGCTCGCTCCTCTCCCCCACACCAGCATCATAACCGTGGGCGCCCTTATGGCTTCACAGCCAGGCGCGCACTGCACTATCCTATTGGCCAGACGATCTTCTGGGACCTGCGTTTTGTCCCAGAAGATCGCAGGCAGCGAGGGGCCGTCTATGGCGAGAGGAGTCGTCACCTAGGCGGCTGAAGATAGGAAGGAGGAACCCGGACAGGAAGTCCCACTAAAAAGGAGGTTACCCACTCCCCCACCCCCAAAAAAAAATTACATTCCAAATGTGACATGTCAGGGGGCGAGGAGTGCTTAAAGCCGAAGTTCCACTATTGGGTGGAACTCAGCTTTAATGCAGAGATTGCATTAGGGTAAATAAAAAAACTTTAAAACAACTTTATTTTAAAAGATGTTCATAGGTAAGCATTTAGAATTAAAATTATTTAACTGTAAAGCTGAACTATGGGATAAGCAAATATTGTCTAAATACAAGAGATGTGCATCTCTGTGTGCTTTGTGCATTTTTCCCAGATCTGTGCAGTAATCCAATGTGAAACCTTTTCTTTGTGCAAGAAGTTTCCTGTAATAAAGTCTGTTCTCTCTTTGTGCAGGGTGACCAGCCTTGTATCTATCCCACGCCCGTAGTTTTCTGCAAGCACTCTGTTGCAGCAAACCATTGAGAGCCTGAGCTGGCCGCTTCCGCCCCTCCACAGCCAAGCGCTCCAGTGTGTCAGAGCAGAGAGCTGTGAGACCCGAGCGCTCTGCTGCGTTTGATCGCTCGGTTCTCAGTGTTCAAGGCACCCGAGAACCAATGCTGCATCCACCTAGGCAAGTATGAATCAAATTTTTTTTATTTTAAAACGATAGTAAACTCGGGGGGGGGGGGGTTCCCTTAAAAGGGGCCAATGACTGCAGATTAAAGCCATAAAGTGCTAGTATACTAGCATATGTCAAACTTACATTCAAATGAAGGTCCCCAGCAGTGTACCGCTGCTGGCTGCTTCCATCTACTCTAGCATGCTCCACCCACTTGCGAGTCACGATCACAGCATTTGCACTCTGAACTGAATGCAGTCAGGCAGCTCATCACATTCTCTTCTCCAATGGCTGCCCATCACATGCCTACCTTGGGTGGGGGAGAGATGATTGGTAGGCCGGTCAGCCTATCCCCTCTCCATTGGCCACAGCTTCCTGATCCCTTTTTTATTTTACGCATTCCCTGATCGAGGCACAAGCTGGGGACATCGGGTTTTCAGATTGGCTAGTCGGGAATATGGAGAGGACAATGCACGAAAAAGCCAACGGTGAGCCCCGGCTCTGCCCAATGGCTGAGCTCTGCAGGTAGAGTAGCCCAACGTGGGGACCGGGAACTGGCTAAACACCCACCAACAGGAATAAAAGGAGTGGGACACAGAGGAATGTTATGAGGAGGGGGCGGAACAATGAGCGAGGATTGTATGAACAGTAGAGATTGGGGGGGGAGTGACACTGTGTAAGGAATGTATGAGAAGAGGAGGAGAATGACTTCAAACCATAGGCACAGAGCCACATGTGAATCTCACAGGAACGCGCAGTTCCTGTTCTGATGTGGGCATGGTGTGAACGGACCCTATAGTATTAAATACTTTTTTTACAGAACACTTGTAGTCCATTCACATTTTTTCCAGCTTTCAATCGAAAGCCTGTATAGCGGTATGGGGAGAATGTGCCGGAGCCTGACATTGCACCTATGATCCACCGATTGCAGATGCAATGCTTTACAGGTTTCTGTAGGGAGGAAAAAAAAAAAAAATTTGACGTCCCGACTGCCTTTCACTTTTTCCAGGCAGACCTCACACTTTCCCCTATGAGCGGAGGATGTCAGTGGTGACGAGTTCACCAACATGCGCCGCTATCCAGGCGGATGGAGACGCTATTTTCCATCTGTCAGGCGGATCTAATTAGATATAAAATCAGATGAAAAACAGACAGGCGGTCCTTTTCACCCCATGGAGGAGAGCGGAACTGTGTCTGTCTTCTCTCTGCAAAGTGAGCGGAGACAAACCTGTCATCTCCCCGCTCAGTGGGGATCAATAGAGAAATCCCCCACTGAGAAAGTGGAGTCCCTCAGGCAGAGGCACCCATGTGAAAGGGGGCTACTATTTATTTTTTTTCATTTAAGGGGACAGCCCCCCTGCCAAAACATGCTCGGCTGCTTGTTTTCCAGCATGCTCACCCAACAGAAGCTGGTCCAATGGCTGACTTGTCAGACCAGCTGCCATACACAGGCCGAATGTCAGACAGTTTTTATTGAACCGGCCCGTGTGTACTAGACAGCTGCAGCATTCTCATTTTCTAGCAGAAATTTGCTCAGGTGTGTTCAAAACCTGGTCCAATCAAATTTATAACAGCATTGAAGAAAGATGTGCACAGTAACAGCTAGGTAACATTCTAGGAGTTTCCCAGTCAGACATCATGAGGTACATAAACAGCTTACACCTTCAGCAGCATTTCTCAAGCTTTTCCTAGGAGGTACCCCATTCTAAATAGTACAAAAAATAAATGGTACTTCTCAATGAGAAACCTGAGCCTGGGATAAGGTTTACAACCACCACCTTGATGAAATTAACTTCAAATCAGAGGTCCCCCATCACATAAAATTACTTCCAAAATATATCAGAGTCCCCCCCCCCCCATATCACCAGAGTCCCCCCCATCACCAGAGCCCTGAGGTCCAAGAGTCAGAGGTCCCCCATCACATCAAATGACCCCCAAAACATAAGAGAGGTCTCCCATCACATCAAATGTCCCCCAAAACATAAGAGGTCTCCCATCACATCAAATGACTAGCAAAATATATCAGAGTCCCCACCCCCCCATATCACGAGAGTCAGAGCCCTGCGGTCCGAGAGTCAGAGGTCCCCCATCACATCAAATTACCTCCAAAATATATGAGAGGTCTCCCATTACATCAAATTACTTCCAAAATATATCAGAGTCCCCCCCCCCCCCCCCCCCCCCCAAGTCACATCAGAGTACCTGTATTAATATATAGAGTCCTCTCATCCATCTTAGATCCTGGATAAACAGTGTCAATCACAAAGGGTACCCTGGTTGAGAAACATTGACCTATGACAATGGCAGCATTACTCAATGTCTGTGTAGGTGGCAGCTTGGTAAAGGTAAACTACGTCCTTTAGGGAAAACACAGATTTGTTTAACCACTTCAAAACCGCACGCCAAAAAGGGGATCTCTTATCCTGGGTGGACATCATGTGACATCCTGTACTTTGTGCGGTGATATCTGAATGATGCCTGCACCTAGAGGCATTCAGATATAATTTTGTTCCGACGGCAATCCTGCGCATCATAAGAACGATCATAGCGGCGGTTCCGCCGCTTGAACGTTCTTATAGGCGGCGGGAGGGGACATCCCCCCTCATGCCGCCATCTGGTGCTTCTCCGGGGGTCTCCCGTCACACCAGGTGCCTGGAGAGATGATCGCTGTGCGCCGGATGGGAGGCATAGAGATGACTGGTGACCAGATGGTCACCAGTCATCTCTATGACCATCGGAGGCCTCGGCGTGATGTGATGACGTCACGCCCAGGTACCCGTAAGTAACTAAACCACAATTGCGACTAGAAAGAATGAGATCTGTAAAAAAACAAAAAAATAAAAATCACAATCTCATTCTTTACAGCCTGGAGGAGAGATGTGGGGTCTTCTTATTACAAGGGATGTTTACATTCCTTGTAATAGGAATAAAAGCGATAGAGAAAAAAAAAATAATAAAAAGTGTAAAAAATAAATAAATAATAATATAATTAAAACGCCCCTGTCCCCGGTAGCTCGCGCTCAGAAGCAAACGCACACGCAAGTCCCGTATGTAAACGTCGTTCAAACCACACATGTGAGGTGTCGCCGCGTGCGTTAGAGCGTGTGCAACAATTCTAGCACGAGATCTCTAACTCTAAACTGATAACCTTTAACAATTTTAAAGCGTCGCCTATGGAGATTTTTAAGTAACGAAGTTTGGCGCCATTCCATGAGTGTGCGCAATTTTAAAGCGTTACATGTTAGGTATCTATTTACTCGGCGTAACAGCATCTTTCACATTTTACAAAAAAATTGGGCTGACTTCACTGTTATTTTTTTAATTTATGAAACCATGAACAAAAAAAAAAGGCTTTTGAAAAAATATTGCGCAAATACCGAGCAAGATAAAAAGTTACAATGACCGCCATTTTATTCCCTAGGGCGACTGCTAAAAAACATATATAATGTTTGGGGGTTCTGAGCAATTTTCTAGCAAAATAATTAGGGTTGTCCCAATACCACTTTTTTAAGACAGAGTACAAGTACCGATACTTTTTCCCCCCCCCAAGTACTCGCCGATACCGAATACCGATACTTTTTTTTAATCTCATGTGACAGCGGCACATGTGTCAGTAATTTTTTTTATTTTTATCTTTAACAATTTGTTTTAAATTTTTTTTTTTTACAATTTTTTTTATTTATCCACTTGCTTACTGGGCACATAAACCCCCTTCGTGCCCAGGCGAAATTTCAGCTTCCGGCACTGCGTCGCTTTAACTGACAATTGCGCGGTCGTGCGACGTGGCTCCCAAACAAAATTGGCGTCCTTTTTTTCCCCACAAATAGAGCTTTCTTTTGGTGGTATTTGATCGCCCGTGCGGTTTTTATTTTTTGCGTTATAATGAAAAAAAGAGCGACAATTTAAAAATATATATATATATTTTTTACTTGTTGCTATAATAAATATCCCATTTTTTTTTTCTCAGTTTAGGCCGATACGTATTCTTCTACGTATTTTTCAAAAAAAAATAAAAAATCACAATAAGTGACTGCTTTGCGCAAAAGTTATAGCACCTACAAAATAGGGGACATAATTATGATTTTTTTTTTTATATTTTTTTTTTTTTACTAGTAATGGCGGCGATCTGCGATTTTTATTGGAACTGCGATATTGCGACGGACACATCGGACACTTTTGACACATTTTTGGCGCCATTCACATTTATACAGCGACCAGTAGGGCTGTCAAATTTAATCGGGGCATCGGTGCATCGCGATTCGGGTGCCCCCGATGCGATTACGATGCATGCGATCGTATTAATCGATGTTTGGCCCCGCCCCGTCCCCGGAGTGCGGTCCGTCGTTCAGACGTTGCCTTGTGTGTGTATAAGGCGCGCTCATGTAACTGCCCAGCCCGTCTCTCTCGTTTTACGTCTCACGTCCCTCCTGGCGTCAGCCCCGCCCTCCTGGTTGTCACAGCTGTCTCTCAGTGGCTTGCCCTGGCGGATGGGCGTGTCGGGGCGGGGTTTGGCATGGTTGGTGACTGGGAAGCTGGCTGTGTCAGGGTTTAGGGAGAGGGGAGCTTGGACATGTACAGCGCCACGGCCTCTGTTAGCTTTTTCCTGTCCGGCTGCGTGTGACCGTGCCCGCTCTGTCCTCTCATAGTTCTCACGGTACCAGGGACATGAAGGTGACAGTGGACTTCGAGGAGTGTCTGAAAGACAAGCCCCGGTTCAGGTAAAGTCAGGGCTGGTCCTGTAACGTGGGGGGGGTTTCTGAAACTGAAAGTAGTCCGGCGGTGCCATGGAAGGCTCGGGGCACTCCAGGGTAGCCGGACACGGTGCTGAAGGGAGCAGCTTTGTATGTGTATGAGGGGGTCAGGGCTTCTCACACTGGGCTGGGAGCAGGAAGTGTGACACTAGGGAAGTACTGATCTGTGGAGGACAGCATACTGTACACAAGGCTGACATCTACTGACCTGTCCTATACATGTATCCCACCCACCAATCACATACTGGGGGGGGCATCATCAACTACTGACCTGTCCTATACATGGATCCCACCCACCAATCATACATACTGGGGGGCTTCATCATCTACTGACCCTTCACCACATCCCACCTGTCCTACACATGGGTCTCCTCCACCAATCACACATACTGGGAGCATCAGATCCATGACAGAACACATGCTGTCTGTGCTGCCTGTGTGATTTTCATAATGCTGGTGAAGATACAGTGAGATGATGCTTTACACTTGCATTTGGGGGGGGCAGTAAACATGTGCCCCCCAACCACTTCCTGTCCAGCGACGTACTGGTACATTGCTGGATTGTAAGGGTGATATCTTGATCATCGCTACAGCAAAATCCACTCCTGTACTATGCCCGCAGTCTCTGATCATCTCCTGTACTATGCCCACAGTCTCTAATCATCTCCTGTACTATGCCCACAGTCTCTAATCATCTCCTGTACTATGCCCACAGTCTCTAATCATCTCCTGTACTATGCCCACAGTCTCTAATCATCTCCTGTACTATGCCCACAGTCTCTAATCATCTCCTGTACTATGCCCACAGTCTCTAATCATCTCCTGTACTATGCCCACAGTCTCTAATCATCTCCTGTACTATGCCCACAGTCTCTAATCATCTCCTGTACTATGCCCACAGTCTCTAATCATCTCCTGTACTATGCCCACAGTCTCTAATCATCTCCTGTACTATGCCCACAGTCTCTAATCATCTCCTGTACTATGCCCACAGTCTCTAATCATCTCCTGTACTATGCCCACAGTCTCTAATCATCTCCTGTACTATGCCCACAGTCTCTAATCATCTCCTGTACTATGCCCACAGTCTCTAATCATCTCCTGTACTATGCCCACAGTCTCTAATCATCTCCTGTACTATGCCCACAGTCTCTAATCATCTCCTGTACTATGCCCACAGTCTCTAATCATCTCCTGTACTATGTCCACAGTCTCTAATCATCTCCTGTACCACGTCTGTAGTCTCTGATCATCTCCTGTACTATGCCCACAGTCTCTGATCATCTCCTGTACCACGTCTGTAGTCTCTGATCATCTGTACTATGCCCGCAGTCTCTGATCATCTTCTGTACCACGTCTGTAGTCTCTGATCATCTCCTGTACTATGCCCACAGTCTCTGATCATCTCCTGTACCACGTCTGTAGTCTCTGATCATCTGTACTATGCCCGCAGTCTCTGATCATCTTCTGTACCACGTCTGCATTCTCTGATCACCTCCTGTACTATGCCCACAGTCTCTGATCATCTCCTGTACCACGTCTGCAGTCTCTGATTATCTCCTGTACTATGCCCACAGTCTCTGATCATCTCCTGTATTATGTCTGCAGTCTCTGATCATCTCCTGTATTATGTCTGCAGTCTTTGATCATCTCCTGTACTATGTCTGCAGTCTCTCATCATCTCCTGTATTATGTCTGCAGTCTCTCATCATCTCCTGTACTATACCCACAGTCTGATCATCTCCTGTACTATGCCCACAGTCTCTGATCATCTCCTTTAGTATTTTGGGGGGCGAGCCATGCGCACTTGCACTGCAATCGTGATGCATCGCGTAATCGCATCGAATCGTGAGACTGGTGAAGATGCGCAGCCCTAGCGACCAGTGCTATAAAAATGCACTAATTACTGTATAAATGTGACTGGCATTGAAGGGGTTAACACTAGGGGGTGAGGAAGGGGTTAAATGTATTGCCTGGGTGTGTTCTAACTGTATGGGGGGAGGGGGGTGACTGGGGGAGGTGACCGATGCTGTCTCCCTATGTACAAGAGAAACAGCATCTGTCACCTCAATGACAGGACGTGAAGCTCTGTGTTTACACTCAGAGCTTCCACGTCCCTGCTCTCTCACCGACGATCGCGTGTACCTGACGGACATCGCGGCCGCCGGGTACACGCATCGGATCCTCGGTGATGCGTCGGGACTGTTTTTCCCCGCCGCGCGCGGGGAATTACAAGCAAATGACGTCCAAAGACGTGACCCCGGTGCCTCAGGTCCGCTCTGTTCACGGATTTTGTTAATAGCGCGGACCTGAAGAGGTTAAAATGCTTTCCTTTTTTTTTTTATGGGGGGGGGGGGGGGGGCGTGTCAGTGTGTTTTTTTCTTTAATTTTTTTTACTTTCTACAATCATTTTTTTATTCTTTTGTTTTTTATTCTTTTTTTTCAGCCCTGTTGGGGGGGGCTTTGATGAGATATCAGGGGTCTTAACAGACCTCTGACATCTTCCCTTTGAGACAGGGAAAGGGACTAGGAACACATGTTCCCCTGTCCCTTTCTCAGCAGCATCAGCTGCGCTGAAAATGAATGAAGTGAAGACAGCATCACAGATTACAATGTTTCAGTTATGTGAATGGACAGTCAGTGATCACTGACTGTCCATTCAGAGCAGATTTACCGGCTCCCACCCCGCTCTCCATCCTGACAATTCCAGGGGGTGAAGGAGAAGCACGGAAGGGGAGAGAAACACGGCGGCATGCACGGGATACACGGCGGCTTTCAGCTGCTTTAAAATCAGCGGTAATCGGTGCTTGGAACTTCCCCACGCACTCATCACTGCCGACAGTACAAGTATCGGGTGAAGCATCGGAAGCATTTGCCCGAGTACAAGTACTCGGGCAAATGCTTGGTATCGGGACAACCCTAAAAATAATGATGATTTGTACATGTAGGAGAGAAGTGCCAGAATAGGCCCGGTATGGAGGTGGGTATTAAAGCCCGGTATTGAAGTGGTTAATCTGTGTATCATCTGAGGCTGTACACTTCACTGGGTATAGTAAAGGGTTTACATCCACTTTATAAAAAAAAAAAAAAAGAGGTTTATACTTACCTGCTCTGTGCAACGTCATTGCACACAGGAGTTTTTTAGCTCTTCTTTTGGTGGTCCCCCGCTGGCTCTGTCCACTCCTTTCTGTAGATGCCCCCATAGCAGCACAAGGATGTGTCCCTGTGCCAGGCTATATACATCCATAGACACCACGGAGCACAGCTCTTTCTGTAGATGCCCCCATAGCAAGCGGTTTGTTATGGGGGCACACACACAAGGATGTGTACCTGCACTGGGCTATGTGCATCCATAGACACATGGAGCACAGCTCCTTTCTGTAGATGCCCCCATAGCAAGCGGTTTGTTATGGGGGCACACACACAAGGATGTGTACCTGCACTGGGCTATGTGCATCCATAGACACACAAAGCACAGCTCCTTTCTGCAGATGCCCCCATAGCATGCTGCTTGTTATGTCAGCCGCCTAACATGATTTGACTGTCAGCCAATGGCTCCCCCTGCTCTCAGTGGTCTCCTGTGACCAGGAAGAGGGGAAGGAAGAGCTGCAGCCGGGGACACCGCTGGATCATGAGAGGATTGAAGGAATGGTTTAGGGATGGCATACAAAGAAATAAGTGGTGACTTTTTTACATGAATACAGGAAATGCATTAAGATAAACAGAAAGTGATCGCCCTAAGAAGAACTGTAAGTGGCCAGACTCTGGTTTGTATCACGTGTTTCCTGTATTCAGCCTACAACAAGGAAGGGAAGTGAGCAGTTCTGGTGTATCTATGATAAACAAAGTATAGGTGTCTCCCCCCTTGGAGCAATGGCTAGTACCTCTCCACAACCAACCAGCTCCCTGGGACCGAAACCGGCCATAACAGCCCATACCTGAGCTCTGACTCACCTGAAACCGCAGCATAGCTCCCTTTCCCTCTCTCGGCCTCTCCGCACCTCCTTACTCCGGTGCGCGCACACGCGCTCCCTCCTCTAGCCGTACCACTTCCCCGATTGGCGAAACCTCAGGCGCGCTCCAGCGCCCATACAACGCCATTGGCTGTCGGGTCTGGACGTGTGCGTGCTTGCCGCCTGACTGCTTCTTCCAAAGCTCGTGACGAACGGGCGCGCTCAGATGACTGTGCGCGGTGACGTCAAGGCAGAGGGATGGCGCCTTGGCTGTGAGTAGGAAAATAAAATCAGTGTAAAACTTTATTGATAACAGAATAAATTGACATAACACAGAGCGGTTTAAAGGGGTGTTCCACCCCATTTTTATGTTTATTAAAACTCAGCAGCTACAAACAAAAAGTGTAGCTGCTGGCTTTTAATAAAAAGACACTTACCTGCTCCACAGTTTCAGCAACGCGCTGGCTGGGGCTCCGCTCCTCGTCTTCATTCCTAGTGTAGGCACCCGGCAGTGACAGCTTTCGGCTTCACGAACAGGCACCCACTGCGCATGCGCGAACGGCGCGGCGCTGCGCCGTCCGATTGGACAGGCGATCGCCTAGGATAGGGTGACCAGACATCCCCTGTTTCAGGGGACAGTCCCCTGATTGAGGACACTGTCCCCGGACCAAGTCTGTCCCTGGTTTTGTCCCCAGATTGGAATTAATAAGGGGCAGAGGCAATTTCAAAGACAATCAGTGCAGAATTAAAATAAAAAAAATAGAATTACACCCCCCCCCCCCCGCTCCGCCGTGCCTACTAACATAGGTGGGTTATATTTTTCCCATTATCTGTGCCCCTTTCTGATGATCATGTGCTGGTCGGAGCGGAGGGAATATTTCTCCAGCTTCACTCGCATGTTATTCTGTCTTGGCTCAAATCCTGGCCAGCCACCTGCCTATCTCCTTGCCTTCCCTGGCGGAGTGATCTTCCTCCGCTCCCCATCCAGTAGTAGCCGGGGGCCCGAAGAGTAAGACTTGAGAGGCTGTGAGGTGGGCGGCGACGGGCAGAGAGTCGCTGATTGTTGCCATTACTAGTAAAGAAAAAATATGTCCCTGGATTTCATTTTAAAAATCTGGTCACCTTAGCCTAGGACCTGTGACGTGTCCTAGGCGATCGCCTACAGGGAGTGGCTGAAGATAGGCGATTAAGCTAATCACCTAACCAGCCCCTCGGCGGAAGGAGGAAGTGGGACAGGAAGTCCCACTCCCCCCCAAAAAAAATTACATGCCAAATGTGGCATGTAAGGGGGTGAGGAGTGGGTTAAGCGGAAGTTCCATTTTTGGGTGGAACTCCGCTTTAATGTGTAAATGCATAGTTACAACATTGTTTAGCTCCGCCCCCCCAGTAGCTATTCACTTGTAAAGTATTAAAAAAAGGAAGATTTACCTCCCTTAATGACCAGACCATTTTTGTGTTACTTCGACAACTGTGTGATCATGCGACGCTGTACATAAATGAAGAGTATGTCCTTTTTCTTTTTTGTTCATGGATGGACACAGCTTCAAATAATGTTGACAGTAGTGTTATGTTCCCTATATCAGGAGAGGAACAGGCAGACATGTTAAATGGTTAAAAAACATGTAATACAGCAAAGCTGAACAGCACCGCCCAGGGGACGGGCCCTCTGCTCATAACCTCTCACCCTGCAGTCAGCAGCTCGGGTTTTTTTTTTGACTAGCATGAAGAAGGACCTGGCTCCCTAGGGGCCTATTGGCCCTGCCAAACTTTTATTTTTAAATTTTATTTTTTGGTTTGTTTTTTGATCCTGAGATCTACTATCAACTGCTGGCTGAATAATATAGATCCTTGTAGTCTCCCCAGTCCGGACAGCGAGCGTGAGCAGACGCGTGGGATTCGGCCACGACATACCCCATTACTCCAGGGGTGGAGTATATATGCCCTGGGGCTCACTTTATGACCGGGCTACTGCTGTCCGTGTATGCTGTATGTTATATGTTATAATTCAAATTAAATTGTTATGCCTAGTTCCTTATGCATGTTAGGAAACAGTTAACAGTTTTGGTCACGTGATCTGGGGGCGGGGAGCTGTGGTTAGTTCTAAGATGGAGGCTACTGAATAAAGACCAAGCTTGTGTTCAAGCTCATGCTGTCTGCCTTTTCTTCCTGTTAAACCTTTACATGGTACCAGAAGGGGTACAGAAGAGTAATGGCAGCAAACAGCAATACAAAGAACATTCCATCCCTGGATTTGGAATCAGGGAATGCATACCTCCCAATCGTCCCGGATTGGGCGGGACTTTCCCGCTTTGACACCTTTGTCCCGCTATCCCGCCATACAGGAGATTTTCCCGCATTATGCTACTGACTACAAGCAAATTTTTCTCTCAATAGGACCTGCAGCAGTGTGCACATCCAGTACAGCCAGGGATTGGCTAGCAATTCGGCTGGATGTGCACTGTGCAGCCCCAGTGAGAGCCTTCACCTGTCATAAGGAAAGTGTGATGTCGGGAAGGGGCGGGACTGCTACCCAGACCCACCCCTCTGTCAAACTAGTGTATAGCAAAAGAGCCGGTGACACAACACTGGCATTCATACATCGCTGACCAGGACAGAGTTGCAAAGGGTCAGGATCTGCTGTCTATTCCTCTCCCCCAATGTTTTTTCAGCCTCTGTTAGCCCTGCACTCACAAGCAGCTCCACACTTTCAACTACAGAAGCCAGGCCTGAAAGTAACAACTCGGCTCCTTCAACAACCTTTCTGCCCTGCACTAGAGTCCAGACAAGTGAAAGACTGGCTGCAACATGTTCGAGGAGGGAGGAGGGGTGAGCTTCCCCCCTAATCTTTACCTTCTCCCTGCTCCAGGGGTCAAGGAGCCCAAAATACCCAGTGCACTGAAAACAGAAGAAACCTGTGGCTGCACTGGATAGAAGACATCTACAGAAAGGTGCTACTTTTACAAAGGTGTGTGTGTGTGTGTGTGTGTGTGTGTATATATGTGAGATCTGTGTGTATGTGTGAGATATGTATGAGGTGTGTATGTGTGAGATATGTGTGAGGTGTGTATGATGTGTGTGTGTGTGTGTGAGATGTGTATGTGTGTGTTAGGTGTGTGTGTCTGTGAGATGTGTCTGTGAGATGTGGGGTGTGTGTGTCTGTGAGATGTGTCTGTGAGATGTGTGTGTGTCTGTGAGATGTGTGTGTATGTGTGAGATCTGTGTGTATGTGTGAGATATGTATGAGGTGTGTATGTGTGAGATATGTGTGTGTGTGTGTGTGTGTGTGTGTGTGTGTGAGAGAGATGTGTGAGATGTGTGTGTCTGAGATGTGTGTGTGTGTGTGTGTGTGAGATGTGTATGTGTGTGTTAGGTGTGTGTGTCTGTGAGATGTGGGGTGTGTGTGTCTGTGAGATGTGTGTGTCTGTGAGATGTGTCTGTGAAATGTGTGATGTGTGTGTATATGTGAGATGCGGAGGTCTGCCGCGTGTTATCGCGGGATTTAAAAAGAACTTGCTACTCAAATCCAAATACAGGAAGCTGAAAGTAACAAAGGATTACTAAGGTACAGTGGATCGAAGAAAAAAAAAATGCAGTTTAGTAATTATGCATATGAGCGTATCATTTTTTTTTTTTTTTGGTGGGGGAGTGGATCTTGGGTGGGAGTTCCCACACTTTTTCCCCCGGGACTTGACCCCTGGACCAGATGCAGACAGATGGTCTGATCAGCAGAAAGCAGCTCACTTTCTGATATGTGTGGGACAAAAAAGGACGTAATGTGCGCAGGGCCTGGCAAGTAAGGCTGCTTTCACATTGGGGATAGAGCCGCGGTGGCGGTATAGCAGCGCGATTTTTAGTGCTGCTATGCCGTCGTATTTACCGCGGTATTCGGCCGCTAGCGGTGCGGTTTTTACCATCGCTAGTGGCCGAAAAAGGGTTAATACCACCCGCATAGGTGTGCGCAGCCTATTGCATTAGGGTGTGCACCCCAAAGCTCAAACATATTTGCATGTGTACATACAGTATACTGATGGTGTCAGCAGAGCTGTGGACGGTGTCAGTAGCGCCGTGGACAGTAGTTTTTTATTATTATTTTTTTTTTAGGAGCCCCATTAGGGAGCTTTGGTGAAACATCAGGGGTCTATGTCTGTGCGTTACTGCACGCTTAACGCAGTATATTTCTGTGCATTACTGCATGTTTAACGCAGTATATTTCTGTGCATTACTGCATATTTAACGCAGTATATTCCAGTGTGTTACTGCACGTTTAATGCAGCATATTTCTGTGCATTAGTGCACATTTAACGTTGTATATTTCAGTGTGTTATGTGTCGTTTTTTGCTGTATTTTTCTGTGCGTTAGTGCACGTTTAACGCAGTATATTTCGGGGCAATCTGCACCACACAGGGTGATTAGGGTGTGCCCAGGCACATCTGGCACACCCTGTGCGCACGCCTATGACCGCCCGCAATACCGGGCGGTATTACCGCGGTTTCCCATTGATTTCAATGGGAAGGCGTGGTATAGGAGCAGTGAACACCTTCGGGCTTTCACATTAAATACTACAGGGCAGGTTTTTTTCATGTGGTATAGCAGCGCTATTTTTAGCGCTGTACCGCATGAAAAACGCAACAATGTGAAAGGGGCCTAAGGGCCCTTTCACACTGGTGCGTTTTTGCCGTGTTTTCGCAGTAAAAATAGCGCTATTAAAACGCTCCCCATGCCCCTCTCCATTGAAATTAATTAAAAACGCGGTAAAATCACGGTGATTTACCACAAAAAAACGTGTTTTGTGGTAAATCACCGTGATTTTAACCACGATTTTACCGCGTTTTATGAGCGTTTTAATAGCTTTATTTTTACCGCAAAAACGCGGCAAAAACCCACCAGTGTGAAAGAGCCTTAAGGCTGCTTTCACATTGGCAGCAGAGCCACGGTGGCGGTATAGCAGCGTGATTTTTAGCGCTGCTATACTGTTGTATTTACCGCGGTATTCGGCCGATAGCGGTGCGGTTTTAACCCCCGCTAGCGGCCGAAAAAGAGTTAATACCGCCCGCAATGCGCCTGTAGAGGCGCATTGCGGGCGGTAGTACCGCGGTTTCCCATTGATTTCAATGGGAAGGCGCGCTATGGGAAGCGGCTTTCACATTGAACACTACAGGGCAGGTTTTTTTTCAGGTGGTATAGCAGCGCTATTTTTAGCGCTGTACCGCATGAACAACGCCTCAATGTGAAAGGGGCCTTAGTGGGGAGATCACTGCAGAGGACAAAAAGAAAACAGAGGTACTGTTTGCAAAGTTTGAGGCCTACTGCAACCCAAGAAGAAACTCCACAGTGCAAAGGAAACTGTTTTATGAGAGGAAGCAGTGTGGAGGTGAGTCTCTGGATGAATGGGTGACACAGCTGCGCTTGCTTGCCAAAGACTGTGCTTTCTATGATGCTGGAGATATGATAAAAGACAGCATTCTGATGGGCAGTAAGTTTAACGAAGTTCAGGAAAAGCTGCTGCAGGAAGAAAAAAAATCAATGAAAGAAATTCATGGACAGCCGCACACCAAAATAAACCTAAAAAGGTAGCCTTTATTGGTGTAAAAAGGATAAAAAGCACAGCAAAGCAAGCAGTGGGGTAAAACACTGATGCGTTTTGCGCAAACAATCAGTGCTTAGTCATAGCTAGTGCATTGCCAGCACCCACGGTCTTTGAGGAGGACATTGATTGCTTATTGCATCTGTCTGGAGCGGCGGTCTCTTTTGCTGCAGGAAGAAGACTTAAATCTTGAGAAAGCCATAAGGATTGCCAGAGCATATGAAATGTCAAGAAAGGACATGCAGGTACTGAAAGGTTCCAGATTAATGCTATAGAAAATCACAGCAGCAGATATGGACAGGAAAGAACAAACACAGGAGTAAAGGACAACTATGGCACTGGGACAAGTAACACACAAGAAGTGTGTGGATATTGTGGAAACATGCACCATAAAAAATAGTGTTTGTCTGGCAAGGGGGCAGATATGAAAGAAATTAGAACATACCGTATTTATTGGGGTATAGCGCGCTCCCACGTATAGCGCGCACCCCTAAAGTGGCCCCCATTCCTGTGGTAAAAAAGTTTTTTGTACTTACAGTTTTGGTGTCTTGCGCGGCGTCCATCGGCGGTCTCGTCGGGTCCGGCTGCAGCCTCGGGTGTCCTCTTCGTCGGGTCCGGCGTGCGTCTGCGGCTTCGGGTGTCCCCTTCGTCGGGTCCGGCGTGGGTCTGCGGCTTCGGGTGTCCTCTTCGACGGGTCCGGCGTGCGTCTGCGGCTTCGGGTGTCCTCTTCGACGGGTGCGGCGTCCTCCACGCTCGATCCCCGCTTTCCCGCACCGAGTTTGAATACTGCGCTGACATATACCAAGCGCAGTACACTCGTGTATAGTCGGGCAGGCTCGGCTACTCTCGCGCTCACGTCCTGTACGTCCAGGACGTGAGCGCGAGAGGAGCCGAGCCTGCCCGACTATACACGAGTGTACTGCGCTCGGTATATGTCAGCGCAGTATTCAAAACTGATTTTCAGGGCAAAAGAGTGTGCGGTATACACCGATAAATACGGTAGTTACATAGTTAGTCAGGTTGAAAAAAGACACAAGTCCATCCAGTTCAACCATAAAAAAATAAACAAACAAAATAAAAAACACAGTACAATCCCATACACCCAACTCCATACCCACAGTTGATCCAGAGGAAGGCAAAAAAAAAACAGCAGAGCGATGATCCAATTTGCTACAGAAGGGGGAAAAAATTCCTTCCTGATCCCCCGAGAGGCAATCGGATTTACCCTGGATCAACTTTACCTACAAATCTTAGTACTCAGTTATATTATGTGCATTTAAGAAAGAATCCAGGCCTTTCTTAAAGCAACCTACTGAGCTGGTCAGAACCACCTCTGCAGGGAGTCACATTTTCACAGCTCTTACTGTGAAGAAACCTTTCCGTATTTGGAGATGAAATCTCTTTTCCTCCAGACATAAAGAGTGCCCCCTTGTCCTCAGTGTTGACCTTAAAGTGAATAACTCAACACCAAGTTCACTATATGGACCCCTTATATATTTGTACATGTTGATCATATCCCCCCTTATTCTCCTCTTCTCAAGAGTGAATAAATTTAGTTCTTATAATCTTTCCTCATAGCTGAGCTCCTCCATGCCTCTTATCAGTTTAGTTGCCCTTCTCTGCACTTTCTCCAGTTCTCTGATATCCTTTTTGAGAACTGGTGCCCAAAACTGGACTGCATATTCCAGATGAGGTCTTACTAATGATTTGTACAGGGGCAAAATGATATCTCTCTCTCTGGAGTCCATACCTCTCTTAATACAAGAAAAGACTTTGCTCCCTTTGGAAACCGCAGCATGGCATTGCATGCCATTATTGAGCTTATGATCAACTAAAACCCCCAGATCCTTCTCCAGTACAGATCCCCCCAGTTGTACTCCCCCTAAGTGCATAACTTTACATTTATCAACATTAAACCTCATCTGCCACTTAGTCCCCCAATTAGACAGAGCATTGTCTTCACAAACTGGAAGGTCAAAAACACGTTCTGTATACGCCATAGAGGACAATGATGACAATGCAGGGTCAGACTCAGACTGCACCCCAATATATCTTGCAGCAGTACAAAAATCACATCAGTCTGCAGATGAAGCAACTGTAACATTACAGATAGGGGCTAACAAAATTCCAATCACATTCAAAAAATAGATACAGGAGCCCAAGTAAATTGTGTACCAAGCCACATATACAAGGGATCTGAAAAGGGTTTACTATTGTTTGTGATAGAAACTCAAGCCCCAGCCCTGCTAGGTCTCAGAACAAGTAAAGAGATTGGACTTGTGAAGATCATAATGACTGTGGATGGTGGGCACAGAGGTCTGACAGAGGCTGACATTAAACGTGAGTACTGTGATCCATTCAATGGCCTGGGGTGCCTCCCGGGTGTAAGCCACATACGTATAAAAGAGGGGGCACAGATGAAGTCAGACAAGAACTCACTAGGATGGAGAAGCTGGAAGTAGTAAAAAAGGTCACAGAACCATCGCAATGGGTCAGTTCTATGGTTGTGGTGGAGAAGAAGAACACAGGTGCAATTTGTATATGCATTGACCCACGGGATTTGAACAAAGTCATAATGAGAGAACACTACAAACTCCCCACCATAGAGGATATATCGCACAAGCTAGTAGGAGCAACAGTATTCAGTTTACTAGACGCCCATTCTGGTTACTGGAAATTGCGTCTTGATGAAACCAGCAGTTACTTGATCACTTTTAACTCCCCTTTGGGTCAATGGCGCTTCACAAGGGTACCTTTCGGCATAGCACCTGCACAGGAAATATTTCAACGAAATCGCATGAATTGATCGCTGGTCTACAGGGCAGTGGTGTATTTAGGTTTTGTGCTGCCCTAGGCCTGACTAAACTTGTGCAACCCCTAATTTAAATTAGATGCACCCCTTCCTGTCAAGGTCACACCCCTTCCTGTTTAAGACCTGCCCTGAAATTTTCCAGTGGAGACACTAGTTCTGAGGGCCATTGGGGGGGGGGGAGATGGGGATTCCCTTAATCTGCAGCGATTTCCTCTCACTTCCTGTTTGGCTATGAGGCAGGAAATGTAGAGAAATGAAGGATGGCAAAACAAATAAAAAGGGGCTCTAACCCTCCCTTACTCTATCCTAAAATGTAAAAAAAAGGTGTTGCCTATAGGTTTACTTTAAGCACAAATTTCTGCTAAATTTTACGGAGGACTAATGCCGCGTACACACGATCGTTTTTCATCATGGAATAAAATATTGAAGAAAAACAACGTTTTTCCAACTTCATCATTAAGGGCTCATTTCCACTGGCGTTTTTACAGCCACTTTTCTGAGCGTTTTTTGCAGCTTTAAAGTCTATGGCCTCATGCCCACCATGACGTTTTTGAGCTGTAGATGGCGTTTTTAAGCTGCAAAAAAACTCAGTGCGTTTTGAAGCTCCAGCAATAGAGCTGTAAAAACGCCAGACATTAAAAAAACGGGCAAAAACGCTCAAAAAATGCTGACGTGCCGTTTTTGAGCTCCAGCTCAAAAAAAAAAAAATTTTTTTTTCTAAAACAAACATGGACAGGCATTTTTAAGCTGTAAAAGCTTAAAAAAGTGGCTGTAAAAACGTCCATGGAAATGAAGCCTAAAAACGACGTTTGCCCACACACCATCGTTTTAAAAAAATGATGATCAAAGCGCGGTGACGTACGACGGCACTCATTTTTAATTGGCCAGATTCAGGTAGATGGGTGCATCTTTGTGCCGGCGTAGCGCAGCGCATATACGATCCGCTGACGCAACCTAGAGAGGCAAGTACAGTATTCACCAAGCACTTGCTCCCAAGGTTGCGCCGGCGTAACGTAAATGTGAAGGCGCAAGCCGGCGTAAGTGGAAGTGGGTGTGACCTTATGCAAATGATGGCCTGCGCCTGGAGCAGAGACTTGTGCCTGGCGTATAATCACAACTACGCCGGCATAACTTCCTGGGATACACCGGCACACCGTCTTACGCCGAGCGCATAAATACGCCCAGACATGCGCCCGTCCGACGCAAAAGTACATGCCTGAAGAATTTCTCATCACAGAAGACGGCAGCCCTCATCTCTGCCATGGAGAGGTATGACGCCTTCCTCCATGGTGCCCAAAGTCGGGATACCAGCCGGGCCAGGAAACATCCTGGAGACCATCGCCACAGAACTGAATAGCTTTGGCTATGATACCCGGACAGCCTAGGAGATCAATACAAAGATCAATGATGTGAGGTGCAAGGTTTGGGAGAAGGTGGCACCAGACGCAGCCCCCGTCAGGCCAAATGAGTGCCGTTTATTTTTTCTTTTCCTCAGAATATTTTTTTTCTTACTTTTTCTGCTCAGGATATGAGTTTTTAGATTTTATTTATGCTCAGGTCATGAGCGTTTTTTTTATTTTTATGACTGCACACGGTCAGTGTTGCAGACTACAGTGTGAATGGTGTGTGAATGTGGGGTGACACTTCTGCCAGTAAGGTGTGTCACCCTGGGTCGTGGTGGAGAAGTTAGCCCCACGGCCGTGTGAATGTGGTATGAATGGACAGTAACATAATTGGGGCCTTGGCGTGGCGTTGCTGCTCCCAAGTCCTGCATGCCGGACTTGAGCTAAACCAATGTGATGTGGATGTGGTGTGTGTGATCTAGGGACCACAGTGGTGTGCATGCGTGCATTGTCCGTGTGCCATGCTGAATGTGTATGTTTAACGTCCAAAGATGCCTACCACGAGGTACCTCCTGACTGCTCTTCCCTCAGCAGACAGGGTAGCCTCGGGCAGGGGGGGACTGTGTAGTTCGGGGGTCAGGTCATCCCATATGTAAATCTGCAGGCCCTTTTTCATGGGGTAGTTGTGCAGCATGCAACATGCACCGATGATCTGACACACAAAGTTTGGGGAATACAACAGGGCCCCCCCAGACTTATCCAGGCATCGGAAACGGGACTTCAGGAGGCCAAATGTTTTTTCCACCACTGCACGGGTATGTATGTGTGCAGCATTGTAGTTTAGCTCTCCTCTGGTTTGGGGATTCCGGAATGGAGTCAGGAGATGGGGCCCAAGTGCATATGCCGAGTCATCTGGAAGGAAAAAGACAGGAGGATGTTAGTCATGCATGTGCCCCTCGTGATGTCTGCATCATGGGGTCGGACAGTCATGCCTGTATCCCATGTCACTCACCAACCAACTAGCTGTCCCTGTACACGTTCTGTTCAAATTCCGTTGGGATGTTGCTTTAAAGGTATATGTAGCTGTCGTGGCTGGACCCGGGTGATTGGCACGGACATGCCATATGAGACAATGGGCATCGGCAATCACCTGTACGTTGATGGAATGCCAGTGCTTCCGATTGCGATATATGTGCTCTGTGGCACGGGGGGGGCTGTAGTGCCACATGTGTGCAATCAATGGCCCAGATGGTGCATGGGAATCCAGCAAGTCTGTAGAAATCCAGCATTGCCTTCTGCCACAGGTGCTCATTGGTGGGTCTGATGATGTGGTGGGACATGCGTCTGAGGATTGCGGGGACAACCTGGTGCACACATCTGCTCATGGTGGATTGTGACATCCCAGCCACGACTCCACTTGTACGCTGGAAAGATCCACTGGCAAGGAAATGGAGTGTTGCCAGTACCCTGACCAGTGGCTGCACTGCATGTGAGCGGTGTGTCTTGCTGGTGATGTCATCTTTTAGGGCTGTGGTTATTTCCAGGATGGCATCAGGGCTGAATCTGAAGATACGATACACCTCCGAATCACCCATGCCAAAGACGCTCATGCGTGTGCGGTATATCCTCTCACGTGCCCTCCACCTCCATGCCGGTGGACCCATTAGTAATAACTTTACGCCGGACGTACGACTTACACGCACCGGGCGTAGCCTGCGCCGGCCACACGTACATGCGTGAATCAGGGCCAGAGTAAGAACATCATGGACCTGGTGCTGAGGACTTTGGTGGGGCCTTTTATACTGTAAATAATAAATAAATGCGTGGGAATCACAGTGCAGCAATGGAGGGCCCAGTCTGAAAATGTAAGTGTACCCTAATGCAGCCCTCAAAAATTCCACTTGCCTGCTCGCATTTTGCGAGTGGAATTTAGTGCAGGGTGAGTGAGGTACAGAGCAGGCTGACTGTTTCCTGGCTGAAGCGATCAGCCAGGAAACTGTCAGCCGGAGGACACAGAGCAGCACACAGAGCAGCATTGCCAGCGGGGGACACAGAGCGGCATTGCCGGCGGGGGACACAGAGCAGGACACAGAGCGGCATTGCCAGCGGGGGACACAGAGCGGCATTGTCAGCGGGGGACACAGAGCGGCATTGCCGGTGCGAGACACAGAGCGGCATTGCAGGCGGGGGACACAGAGCGGCATTGACGGCGGGGGACACAGAGAGGCATTGCAGGCGGGGGACACAGAGCGGCATTGCCGACGGGGGACACAGAGCGGCATTGCCGGCGGGGGACACAGAGCGGCATTGCCGGCGGGGACACAGAGCGGCATTACCGGCGGGGACACAGAGAGGCATTGCCGGCGGGGGACACAGAGCGGCATTGCCGGCGGGGGACACAGAGTGGCATTGCCGGCGGGGGACACAGAGCGGCATTGCCGGCGGGGGACCCAGATCGGCATTGCCGGCGGGGACACAGAGCGGCATTGCCAGCGGGGGACACAGAGCAGCATTGCCAGCGGGGGACACAGAGCAGGACACATGGCCGCCATAGGACATCTCCCACTGTTTGTTACTAAGCTGGGTCTGTGTTCAGCGGCTCCGTTTAACAAGATCCCGCCCCCTAGACCGGCTCGTGTGGTAGTAGATTGATTCAGCGATCCGCCTATCACACGAGCCGGTCTAGGGGGCAGGATCTTGTTACACGGAGCCGCCGAACACAGACCCAGCTCCATAATACACTATGGGAGATGTCCGCTGTGTGTGAACCAGCATCAAGGCATTGTGAGTCTGGAGTGAGGGGATGGGGCAAGGTGACACTGCATTTGATGGGGCAAGGTGACACTGCATTTGATTGGGCAAGGTGACACTGCATTTGATGGGGCAAGGTGACACTGCATTTGATGGGGCAAGGTGACACTGCATTTGATTGGGCAAGGTGACACTGCATTTGATGGGGCAAGGTGACACTGCATTTGATGGGGCAAGGTGACATTGCATTTGATGGGGCACTGTTATGCTGCATTTGATGGGGCAAGGTGACACTGCATTTGATAGGGCACTGTTATGCTGCATTTGATGGGGCAAGGTGACACTGCGTTTGATGGGGCACTGTTATGCTGCATTTGATGGGGCAAGGTGACCCTGCATTTGATGGGGCACTGTTATGCTGCATTTCACGCTGCAATTCATGGGAAACGGTGACGCTGCAATTCATGGGGCACGGGGACGCTGCAATTCATGGGGCACGGTGACGCTGCCATTCATGGGGCACGGCGATGCTGCAATTCATGGGGCACGGCGATGCTGCAATTCATGGGGCATGGCGATGCTGCATTTGATGGGGTACTGCGACGCTGCAATTCATGGGCACAGTGAGGCTGCGTTCATGGGCAAAGTAAGGCTGCGTTCATGGGCACAGTGAGGCTGCGTTCATGGACACTGTAAAGCTGCATTTGATGGACACCGTAAAGCTACATTTGATGGGCACAATGAGGCTGCACTGATGGTTACTGATATGTTTTAAGTTAATATTGTTTATGGGCGGACTTAGGGGTGTGGCAGGGGAGAGGTTGGGTGGTGCAACTAGTGGCGAGTAAGTCTTAAGGCCTGGCTAGTGGCTCACGACTTGAAATTTTGAGCCCTGCCCTAATGTGCTAATATGCTGTGCATACTTGTACATTGTGGCATAACCTACCCCAGGGCCTCTAAAAAGTAGTAATGTCAGGAAAGTTTACTACCGCTTTAATATCACAGGATCCCAGAAACCTCTCATGGGGCCCTGTACTGACCCAGTGGCCCTTGGGCAGTGCATAAGTGCATAGTTGCCAACATTTAAAAAATATTTTCAGGGACACTTTTTCACAAGTGCTATATTTAGAGTAGCTGAGATCCGCTATGTTCCTCTATACATCACAGTAGTAATCACAAAATTAAATGAGTTCTAATAATGGGTAGTGTTGAGCAGAATATGCCATATTCGATTTCGCGATATATCTCGAATATATAGTCGAATATTCGAGATATATTCGCTAAATACGAATATTCGTGATATTTTTTGGAAATGAAATTATTGCGAATTTTCGCTATTGCGAATACGATTGCGAATGCGAAATTTCGAGAAATGCGGAATGGAGCACTCTGATTGGCTCAGAATATTCGTGATATTTTACAATACAAAATAATTGCGAATATTCGAGAAATGCGGAAGGAGCACTCTGATTGGCTCAGAATATTCGTGATATATTACAATACACAATAATTGCGAATATTCGGCAAATGCGGAAGGAGCACTCTGATTGGCTCAGAATATTCGTGATATATTACAATACACAATAATTGCGAATATTCGAGAAATGCGGAAGGAGCACTCTGATTGGCTCAGAATATTCGTGATATATTACAATATAAAATAATTGCGAATATTCGAGAAATGCGGAATGGAGCACTCTGATTGGCTCAGAATATTCGTGATATATTACAATATAAAATAATCGCGCGATATCGCTATTGCCGAATAATCGCATTGCGATTTTTCGGCAATATAAAATGAGCGCTGCAGCTACTCGGCCCAAGGTCTCTAATCATACCAGCAATGCTTTTAGACGTCGATGGGGATCTCTAGGATGTGATCTGTTCTAAAAAAAAAAATTGAAAACATTCGAATATTCGAAATAGCGAATATTCGCCGCGATATTCGTGTTATTCGCGAATACTCGAATATGCAATATTCGTAGCGAATATTCGCAATGCGAATATTCGTGAGCAACACTAATAATGGGACAGAACAAATATGAGAACTGAGATTTCCTTTAGTTGAACTAACAAAAGTGTGTCCATTTTAGAGCTGGTAACATTGAGGGTATTCAGTATCATTTTATAAAGAACTGTTTTTGCAGGTAAGCGACATAGGGGAGGAGTACGGATGGTATATAAGTGGGAAGTATGTACAGGTGAGGGAGAGGAATGTGGAGGGTCTAACATTGGGCACTATGTACAGGAGAAGAGTGCAAAGGGTACGGCAAAAGGCACAATGTACAGCAGAGGAGTGTGGAGGGTATGACAGTGGGCAGTATGTACAGGAGAGGAGTGTGGAGGGTATGACAGTGGGCAGTATGTACAGGAGAGGAGTGTGGAGGGTATGATGATGGGCACTATGTATAGTAGAGGAGTGTGGAGGGTATGACAGTGAGCAGTATGTACAGAAGAGAAGTGTATGACAGCAGGCAGTATGTACAGGAGAGGAGTGTGGAGGGTATGATGATGGGCACTATGTATAGGAGAGGAGTGTGGAGGGTATGACAGTGAGCAGTATGTACAGGAGAGAAGCGTGGAGGGTACGACAGTGGGCACTATGTATAGGAGAGGAGTGTGGAGGGTATGACAGTGGTCACTATGTACAGGAGAGAAGTGTGGAGGGTATGACAGTGGGCGGTATGTACAGGAGAAGTGTATGACAGCAGGTACTATGTAGAGGAGAGGAGTGTGAAGGGTATGACAGTGGGCAGTATGTACAGGAGAGGAGTGTGAAGGGTATGACAGTGGACAGTATGTACAGGAGAGGAATAGGGACGGTATGATAGTGGGCACTATGTATAGGAGAGGAGTGTGGGGGTATGACAGAGGGTAGTATGTACCAGAGAGAAGTGTGGAGGGTATTATGGGGCAGTATGTACAGGAGAGGAGTGTGGAGGGTGCGACAGTGGGCACTATGTACAGGAGAGAAGTGTGGGGGTATGACAGTGGTCACTAAGTACAGGAGAGGAGTGTAGAGGGTATGACAGTCAGCACTATATATAGGAGAGAGGTGTGGAGAGTATGACAGTGGGCACCATGTACAGGAGTGGAAGGATATTTAGGGACTGCGTAGTGGTTAAGTGGGTCATACGTGGATTGAAATTACACCAATTATGCAGAGACCAGCCATAGTCGATCTATGTATGGGCTAGCTGGTTTTACACCAGTCAATCTATTAATCGACTTGAGTACAGCCAGCCTGTTTTTCCCAAAACAATCAGTGCTGCCAGCTATAGATAGCAACACTGATCATTGTACTCGCAGGCAGAACACAATAACACTACAGGAGTGATTCCCCCATCTACAGGTCAGTAGATGAGAGGGTGTGTGGGGACAGGCTGAGGAGAGATACGGCTGGGTAGGCACTGGCTAGTATCAGAGCCAGATACACACAGGTTACATACGCCACGATCATTAGAGCGAGAACAATAATTCTAGTACTAGACCTCCTCTGTAACTCTAAACATGTAACCTAAAACATTTTTAAAGCATCGCTTAGGATACCAAAAAAAAAATAGCTAACTTTAGTGTTGTTTTCAATGAATGAAAGTTTATTTCCAAAAAAAAAAAAACATGTTTGAAAAATTGCTGCACACATACAGTACCGTGCTAGAGCTGCACAATTAATCGTTAAAAAATTGTGATCTTGATTCACCCCCCCTGACATCTCCAATGCAGAGTTTGCCGATTCTTTCATATAACAAGTGGAGAGACTTTCAGCTGTCAAAGGAAAATATCTGGGCAATCTGCAAAGTTCTTAGCAGGAAACATTGTAACTAACGCTTTCTTCTTAGATCAAAGGGATCAAAGGGATAAACTTCTGTGTGTGTAAAGAAAATATCCGGGCAGTCTGCCAAGTTTGTAAACAACATGAAACATTGTAACCAACTTCCTTCTTAGATCAAAATTCTGTGTGTAAATGCAAGAATTGTAACCACTTAAAGTCCAACACTTGTTTCTTAAAAAAAAAGCAATATTTTTTGCTAGAAAACTACTTGGAACCGCCAAACATTATATATATATTTTAGCAGAGACAAAAATGGCAATTGCTGCAATATTTTATGTCACACTGCATTTGCCCACTTCAATGAATAATAAAAACAAAACAGTAAAGTTAGCCCATTTTTTTTTTTTCATTTAAATGTGAAAGATGATGTTATTCCGCACGAATCGTGAGAGAATCGTGATCTATCTTCTAAGCAAAAAAATTGCAATTCTCATTTTAGCCAGAATCGTGCAGCTCTATACCGTGCAACATAAAAAGTTGCAAAGACCATTTTCTAGCAAAAAACAAATGATGTATTTTTTCCCCTCAATCTGCTGTAGTGTGTCAGCTTGTATTTATAATGGCCGCTCTGTATGTAGCTTCTGATAGGCTGTGCAAGCAGGCCCGTATCTCCGGAACCATAAATGATAGCCATTCCATATTTTGACCGGTTGTGGGGTAGGTCTTCAACTGCCTACCCCCTAAATGTGGGGTTTCTGTGACCTTTGGTCGTCGAGTTACAACCCCCGAAGTTATTTTTTTATTTTTCAGATTTTTTTATTGTATTTTTTTTTGGGCAAATGGGCCTATCTTGAGAAAGGGGCCTGGAGCTGCAGCTCCAACAGCCCCTATATTAATCCGGCCCTGGCGTGAATCGCCGTATCTCCCTCATTTGCATATTTGAATAGGAAATCAATGGGAGCGCCAGATGCGTCCAGCGTAAATATGCGCCTACGATACGCCGGCGTAGGAAAGTTACGTCGGTCGGAGAAAGCCTATTTTCAGGCGTATCTAGTTCTGTGGGTACGGCGCATAGATACGACGGCGCATATTTACACTTACGCGGCGTATCTCGAGATACGCCGGCATAAGTCTTTCTGAATCTGGGCAAATATTGGAAAACAATAGTACAAGAATCCACGTTTATCTCTTCCGCCGTGCAGCTTGTCGGAGGTGATCACTAGTCCCGGCCGCTCGGCTTCCACTGGATCGGACACCACTGGAGGGGATCCCACTGGATCGGACACCACTGGAGGGGATCCCACTGGATCGGACACCACTAGAGTGGATCCCACTGGAGCAGATCCCACTGCATTGAACACCACTGGAGCAGCCGGGACTGGCCATCACCAAAGCTGCATGGACGGAAGAGATAAGTGTGGATTTTTGTACTAGGTGCCTGTTTACTTCTACCTAAATGTGAGTTGACTACCACCCATTAAACTTGTCGTTTTCATTAAACATTACACTCAGGCACAACAAATAACACAACTATTAGCAAAAGGGTCATCACCCCTGATAGAGTAAGTCCTCGGAATATATTACCGGAGAGGACTAATATCAAAAATCTATATGAAACTGCTATCTATGGTGCAGGATCATACCTCTGAGATGCTGTAGTAAATGGGTAGAAGATATACGGGATATAGATCAGAACCAGTGGGACAGAGCCTTAGATTCCATCCCTGTAGTATCGGTATCTGCGTCACATAGACTGTCACAATTATTTATTTTGCTTCTTACAGGGGAGAAATATTGTGTTCTTGCTAAGCAGGAACATGGATCTCTGTCTTCACCCAGTCAGAGCATCCCCCACACAGTTAGCAAGCACCCCCTAGGCCAGTGATGGCGAACCTTGGCACCCCAGATGTTTTGGAACTACATTTCCCATGATGCTCAACTACCCTGCAGAATGCATGAGCATCATGGGAAATTTAGTTCCAAAACATCTGGGGTGCCTAGGCTGTGTACACACGATCGAATATATCTGCTGAAACTGGTCCGCAGACCAGTTTCAGCGGACAGATTCGATCGTGTGTACAAGCTAGCAGACAGGTTTCCAGCAGACAAAAGTTTTAAAGCATGCTTTAAAACTTGTCTGCTGGAAAGCCGTCTGTCGGATATGTCCGCTGGTTAGTACGCCTAACCAGCGGACCGAAATGGATTAGACGCATGCGTGGAAGTATTTTACTTCCCGGTTTGGTGACGTGGCGGCGTCAACGTCACTGCGCTGTCTGTCCGCAGGGATTTTGGTTTGATCGTGTGTACACAGATCAAACCAAAATCTCCCAGGAGACATGTCCGATGAAAACGGTCCGTCAGACCGTTTTAGCACTGATCACTATAATAATGTCACTGGTCCCCAAAAAAGTGTCAAAAGTGTCAGTTAGGTGTCATAGTTGCATAGTTAGTCAGGTTAAAAAAGACACAAGTTCATCTAGTTCAACCCTAAAAAAAAAATATCATACAATATACCCAATTGTATACCCACAATGTCTGATTTTATCAGCTGCAAGGTCGCAAACCCGCTAAAAATCACTGATCGCTTTCATTACTAGTAAAAATAAATAAAAATGCCATAAAAAATCCCATAGTTTGTAGACGCTATAACTTTTGCACAAACCAATCAATATACGCCTATTTGGATTTTTCTATACCAAAAATATGTAGCACAATACATAGTGGCGTAAATTGATGATGAAACTCGATTACCCACTTGAGAAAGGAGCGTGCAGGTCTTCCCTCTGACCAGCGCACGCTCTGAAACGCGTTGTGATCCCTCCTGGCCACCGTCCAACTGACGTCACGGACCAGCAGACAAGCTGCATCCTAACAGCGCTCTGAGCGGATGATCTACACTGGCTGAGGCTGCACTAATCTCGAACCTGGTTCCATTGACTGTCTTGGAGACTTTTTATCAGCGTCCCAGACTTCACCATTGTTATGTTGGATGTAAGTGTTGGATACTGGCTATTTTAATTATTAACTAGATGCCGACCGCCCGCCGTCATATTACTGCGGGATGGTGGCTCTGCTGGGCGAGAGCCCGTAGCTATATGTCCGCTCTGTACCCCCCGAGTCCGGGCATGCACGCTCGTTCGTTACAGAGCGGGGACCGGGGGCTTTGTGTGTAAACACAAAGCTCTCGGTACTGTTAGCAGGGAAAACGATGATCTCCTGTTCATACAATGTATGAACAGAAGATCAGTGATTTCCCCTAGTGAGCTCACCCCCCATACAGTTAGAACACACCCAGGAACACACTTAACCCCTTCCCTGCCCCCTAGTGTTAACCCCTTCACTGCCAATTGCATTTTTATAGTAATACAATGCATTTTTATAGCATTGATCGCTATAAAAATGCCAATGGCCCCAAAAATGTGTCAAAAGTGTCCGAAGTGCCAGCCATAATGTTGCAGTACTGAAAAAAAAAATGCTGATCGCCGCCATTACTAGTAAAAAAAAAAATATTAATAAAAATGCCATAAAACGACCCCCTATTTTGTAAACGCTATAACTTTTGCGCAAACCAGTCAAACGCTTATTGCGTTTTTTTTTAATGAAAAATATTAAGAAGAATACGTATCGGCCTAAACTGAGGAAATTTTTTTTTTTTTTATATATATATATTTTAGGGGGATATTTATTATAGCAACAAGTACAAAATATTGCATTTTTTTCAAAATTGTCGCTCTCTTTTTGTTTATAGTGCAAAAAATAAAAACCGCAGAGATGATCAAATACCACCAAAAGAAAGCTCTATTTGTGGGAAAGAAAGGACGCCAATTTTTGTTTGGGAGCCACGTCGCACGACCGCGCAATTGTCAGTTAATGCACCGCAGTGCCGAATCACAAAAAGTGCTCTGGTCATTGGACAGCAACATGGTCCGGGGCTAAAGTGGTTAAAATACAGATTATTCAGAGGCGCTTTCTTTTCTTGTTTTTTTCTATGGTATGCTTTGAGCTGACTTCGCTCTTGGAGAGCTGCCCTGAGTACCTGCAAACACCTGCCTTGACCTTTCACAGCTGATAATAATACCTCAACGGCCCGGGTCCCTGGACTAATTTCAATGGACTTATAAATATTGTACTATTGCAGCCACTGTGGCTTTTCATTAACTTTAATTTTACTTGATAATATTCCTTATTGTTGGTTGTTCTCGATAGATACCATGAGCGCTGTAACTCCTTGCTATTTTCCCCCCTGTTCTTTAACCCATTCTAGTTTCCCCTCGCTTGTCATATTCTAGTTGACATTGTTTGATCTCTGCCTTTGTCACTGTTACTTCAGCCCTTAACTTTTCTGTTAGTAGGAATAATTATTTGTCCCTTTAAGCGATATGCTGATGTGTGTACTCGTACTGACCTCTTATATGCCTTAACCTTCATGTTGTATATGCCTTAATCGTATAGATTCGTACCATCATTTATTTCTTTAATAAAAGTTTGTAAACAAAAAAAAAGAAATAGAGTGTCAAAAACGTGCCACGTGTGCAAAGCGGCCCCCGTAGAACAGTGTTGGCAAAAAACAACTCATAAATGTAATATAGACTCATAGATCCAAAGTGGGAGAGAGTGTGCGTCCAATGAAAAAAAAAAGCTGTATAGTTAATCCATTGTTGTATTCTAACTCTCCCCCATGAGCCCAGCAAGCTTCCTGCAAGCCATAAAGCAATCTAGTTAGCAATTGCCAGTAGGAGGAGTCCTTGGGTCTCTTTGTAGAAAAATGAAACCAGAAACCTTTGTAAAACGAAAGGATTGTTGTGTGCTGGGCTGGAGCTCAGCTGTGCAGCGTACGGCTCCATAGCTCAGGGGTTAGAGCACTGGTCTTGTAAACCAGGGGTCGCGAGTTCAAATCTCGCTGGGGCCTGCTGTACAGTTTTGCTGATAGTCTTTCAATTTATTAATGCAATGCAGCAATGCCGGTATAAATACTTATTTATCATTTTACAAGAATATCAAGTCGAATTACAGAATTAGCTTCCTTTGATTTGGTTCACAGACCTGCTGAGCAACAACTGCAATGAGACTGAAAATCTTGTAGAATAGAAAAGCAATGAAAGATTCATAATGCTTTTATTAGAAATAAGGGATCATATAATTAAAGCCAATAGGACTACAAAATCACAGTAACACACTGTTTGTGTATTCTACAATACCATGTGGCTGGATGCTTTTATGTATCAGCGCTAGTAGTGTAGGGGTATCATGCAAGATTCCCATTCTTGCGACCCGGGTTCGAGTCCCGGCTAGCGCAGGAGACTATTTTCTTTCTTTTCTTTTTTTTTTTTTAACTATAGAACAGTTGTATTTTCTCATTGGAGTTGCCTATATCTTCACAAAAATGATATATAAAAAATGTAATCCTTTTATTTGCTGAATTCCTTTCTTTTTTTTCTATAGAATAGTTGTGTTTGCTCATTGGAGTTGCCTATATCCTCACAAAAATTATATAAACAATTTTTTAATCCTTTTGTAGCAAACCCTCGAGGGAGCTGCTTTTGTTTGTTCAGTCCGTTACTCTGCCTTTCAACCCCAATGAACTGTCCCAGCCCCACTGGCACACCTAGCAATGTGATTAATGGAATAACTCAGCAGGAACACACAACACAGTTCTTCTTGTAGTTTACATGAAGAAAAATAAAATTCAGGTCAACATTAGTCAGCTAGGAATGAATATAGAACTCCGCGCTATGGTAATAAAAATAAAAATATATTAAAGAAGCTGCTCCCCTAAAGTGGTGTGAAAATAACTTTAGCAATGTGGGGGGTGTATAATAATAAGGGGGCGCTAATAATAAGTGATAAATAAATTCCAAATTCTAGCTTGAAACAATATATTAGTGATTTAAAGTGCAAGTTCTTAAATAATGATCAAAAAATAGGTGCAAACAGGTTCAAAAAATGCAGCAATGGTCACTAAATGATAAGCGTTGGTAAGTCCATGCATCAAATGGTTGACTTTGAGAGTAGACACCATCACCACGGAACAGATATCAAACTGGCGACACCCGGTGAAAGATAGAGGTAAGTGCCTACTTACCAGACCCTTCGTATGAAAAAAGGATCAGGTGGAACTTTAGTACAGTTGGTACCTGGATGGGACTGGCCAAGAATAGACTCCAACAGAAGAAATTATCATGGATAAAATGAAGAAAAAAGGGCCATAGTGAAGTTCTGCGATTTATTGTAAAACAGATTAAAAACAAAAGCCAAATGGCCGCTTACTTGTGAAAGTGCCGAGACCTTGGCACTAAGGAATCAAGTGTATTGCAGCTAGATGTGCCTCACTCTCGTGGGTAGGTGTAGCGTGCGTTCCACAGCCCCTCTGTGCCAAATCTGGAAGTGGCTGAACGTGACCAGGAATGCCTCGACGTATGTTTCATCTATTTATGACGTCAGGAAGCTTGTTAGTCAGCCAGGACCTGTGTAAGTACCCAGGACTTGGTTGAAACAGTAAAGAAAAGAGTTAGGAACACTATTCAAACAAAAGCCATCGGTAACAATATGTACAGATTAAATAGACTCTTGGTGTGTGTGGGATGCTGTGGCTAAAGGGGAACCCCAGGCCGGCCTATGATACCTCTAGTACACACCCAGCGAAATGATATCAATACCCGTGGTGTGTCCTGGAGGAAAAGCTTTGCATTTTATTATCTTCACCAGCAATGTAGGAGCTCTGTGGACAATATTTGGATGTGGTATTCTATGAAAAGCGATGGGGCTAAGCCCCCTCACCAAATCCTGTACAAAGTCAGTGGTCCTCCCCTGAGTGATTGATCGATCTTAGATGCAGGTGTTTCGCAGTGACATTCAGTCCTTAGCATGGACAGTCTGTTCCTCTGGGCTGGAGCTGCATGAACAATCTGTTCCTCTGGGCTGGAGCTGCATGAACAATCTGTTCCTCTGGGCTGGAGTTGCAGGCTGTGTGTCCCTTGGTAGGCCGCGATTCCACATACACATAGAATGCAGATGCTCTCCTGATGGGGTACAGGGAAAAAGAGGCTCTGGCCTAGTTCCTCTGTTTTTTTTTTTTTTTTACAAATCTTTTATTTATTAAAAGAACAAAGACTCATGAAATATAGCATCCGTCAAAAGCAAAAAACAAAGGGAGATAACAGCAAACAAAAAACACAGCATAATACATGGCTAAATACATGAACAGTGGTACAGGGTCAGTTGAGCAGTACTATATAAAAGCGATACTGGCTACGTACACGTACAGACAAATGTATTTACCTCTGGCTTTTTATTACCTTCCCCACAGTCCTTTGCTGATGTCTCATGATTGGCTCAGGCTCTTCCAATAGGGAGTTTACAGACAACCTTCAATAGGAGGAAGTTTACAAACAAGCAGTTCTGAATGTCTGTGTGAAGAGAGAAAAGGGGGGGGGGTGAAAAAGCCCACACTGCTGCAGCAGACAGTCCCCCATCATAGATTAGATCAATCTGGAGAAGTACCTGCTGCACATTTGTTTGCTGAATTTCTTCTTTAGGGTATAGCAATAGTACGTTTTAGGTCCATTACTGATGCATGTTTTTTTGCGTTTGTAGCGTGACAACTGATCTGACAAGCATGCCAAAATAGCTCCTTTTTTATTGCTATTGCAGTGAGCCTCGTGCATTTTTTGCTATATGCGATTTGCCATATTTTTCGCATGTTTTGTTGAGTGACAAAACGTGCAACTGCAACCTACGCATGTGCGTTTAGTTTCGTTATTCATGTTTTGGATGAAAATTATATTTTTCAGAGGGGCAGAGGGACATTATTCCAAATCAGGGACAGTCCATCAAAATCATGGACAGTTGGGAGCTATGGTTCAGGTCTATGAGTAAAATAATTCAAATGCCAAATTAATTAGATCATTTGGATTTGGATATTGAATGGATCCAAATGTTGCATATTGAATATTAAATTCACTCCCCCATCTGCCCACCAATCTCCTTTCAATTTCTTTTGAAAGATTTCCTTTCTCTGTCCCAAGGGAGAACCATTAGAAGTCTATTTAGACACATGATATTTTACCAAAGCCCCCCAACAGTGCTCCTGTAAAAAAGAACATTTGTAAAAAAAAATGTTTAAATAAAAAAATTATAAAAAAATTAAATAACAAGAATAAAAAACTATTGACATCGGTGGCGGAACTACCAGGGTCAGGTACAGACTTTAGTCCGTTTTTATCAGTTTGGACTGATCATGTGTAAGCGGCCTTAGGGGTGTACTCACTTTTGTTGCCAGTGGGTTATACATTAATGGCTGTGTGTTGAGTTATTTTGAGGGGACATCAAATGTACACTACACGGTCTAAGAGAAAAATAGCGATTTTCCCTCCTGCATGGTCTGCATGGCTGTTGTCCCAGAAGCCTCTTCTAAAGATGATGCACAAGAAAACCTGCAAACAGTTTGCTGAAGAAAAGCAGACTAAGGACATGGATTACTGAACCATGTCCTGTGGTCTGATGAGATGATAAATGTATTTGGTTCATCTGGTGTCAAGTGGGTGTGGCGGCAATCAGGTGAGGAGTACAAAGACAAGTGTGTCTTGCCTATAGTCAAGCATGATGGTGGGAGTTTTGTGCTCTGGGGCTGCATGAGTGCTGCCGCCACTGGGGAGCTACAATTCATTGGGGAAATCATGAATGCCAACATCAGGGGTGGACTCACAACCCATGGGGCCCCCGGGCAATATAAGATTATGGGGCCCCTGGGCTTACAGATGGCCACCACGCCAGGAGGAAGTGCAGAGGCGGGGCAGCTAAAATCTCAGGATTTTCCCATCAAAAGCATGTCAGTTTCAGACATATCAGGGACAGTAAAAAAAACACAGATTTTTACATACTGTCCCTGATTTTATTGAGCCTGGCAACCCTGACGGGGCCCCCTAGTGGCATGGGGCCTTCGGGCAGTGCCCGAAAGTCCCAATGGTCAGTCCGCCCCTGGCCAACATGTATTTTGACATACTGAAGGAGAATATGATCCCCTTACTTTCGAGACTGGGCCACCGGGCAGTATTTCAACATGACAATGACCCCAAACACACACCTCCAAGACGACCACTACCTTGCTAAAGAAGCTGAGGGTAAAGGGGATGGACTGACCAAGAATGTCTCCAGATCTAAACCCTATTGAGCACCTGTGGGGCATCCTCAAATGGAAGGTGGAGGAGCGCAAGGTCTCTAACATCCACCAGCTCTGCGATGTCATCATGGAGGAGTGGAAGAGGACTACATTGGCAACCTGTGAAGCCCTGGTGAACTCCATGCCCAAGAGGGTTAAAGTGGATGTAAACCCGATTATTTATTTTTTTATGTCACAATGTATAGTGTAAGATTTCCTATAATCTGTGCCCAGTCTTGCCACAAAGAGTTAATCCAGCTCTGAGCAATCCTCTTTTCTTTTTTCAGTGATAAACAGGAGAAAACTTTTGTCCGTTCCTCCCCCTTGCTGTGAATGACAGGTTATTTACATATCTCATGCACTAGCGATGCTTAGTGATCATAGCAGAATTCAGTGTAAGGAAAACACGGGAAAAAATGCATGTTGATGAGGGGAGTGTAGAGGTGGGCGGGGAGTCTACTGACATCACGACTCCACCCACCAAGCTCCAGACAACAGACCCACCCACAGAATCTGCAGTTTTTCAGGTCTCATACCAGAGAGAGGGGAGACATTTGACAGGTAAGGATACATTCAGGAGGCATGTATATCCTTATAGACATGGGCGTCCGCTCATAGGGTTAAGGGGGGGCGAGTGACCCCCCCCTGGAATCAGCAAGGGTTTGCCATGCTCACATCTGTGGCTGTGCTGACTCTCTCTGTGTTTGTGCAGTCGGCTCCACAGCTGTTGCAATATCAGTGTCACAGAGCTTACAGAGCTCTTTACTGCCACCTCTGGCCTATTCCTTTATGTGCGCCCTCGTGTTTGCTTTGATAACTGTAATGTATTTTCAAATTGACATGTAGAAACAGGACTTGGGAGAAGGAAGACCACCGTGACCATACAAGTGAAGGGAGGAGGCTGTTTGTGTACAGGGGGGCTGGCATATATACAGATGAGGGGGGAAGCTGAGTGCATACAGGTATGATCAGTGAAGGGGTGGTGCCCGATATAGGAAAGGTGACCGTAAAATTATGCCCCCCCCTGGAAAAAGTTCAGCGGACGCCCATGCTTATAGACCACCATTATGGCAGTAGTTTAGAAAGGATGAGAGTGGGTTTACATTCACTTTAAGGCAGTGCTGGAAAATAATGGTGGCTACACAAAATATTGACACTTTGTGACCAATTTGTAAACTTTCACTTAGGTGCGTACTCACTTTTGTTGACAGTGGTTTAGACATTAATGGCTGTGTGTTGAGCTATTTTGAGGCAACAGCAAATTGACATTGTTATACACGCTGTACACTCACTACTTTACATTGTAGCAAAGTGTAACTTCTTCAGTGTTGTCACATGAAAAGATATAATAAAGTATTTACAAAAATGTGAGGGGTGTACTAACTTGAGATATTGTGTATATATATATATATATATAAAAAAAAAAAATTAATGCTTTTTTTATTTTTTATTAATAAAGCATTACTAAGTACAAAATAAAATCAAGCATTAATTATGGAGAAAATTTTCCTAATACAACAGTTTTTGTTCTGCACCAGAGTTGAGACCAACAGCGCCAGTAGTGTAGGGGTATCATGCAAGATTCCCATTCTTGCGACCCGGGTTCGAGTCCCGGCTGGCGCAAGTATACTTTTTTTTTTCTAGTTGGTACTCTTATTTAGGTACTTATTATTTTTTTTATTTCCCCTTGTACTTTTTCCAGGAAAAGGAAAAATGCTACCTTGAGTGGGGCTTCCCCCTCAGTTCAAGGCTTTGTCCACAGACTGCCACTTCAGACAGAAGAAGGAAGAGTACTGAAGCTTGTTGGAGAGACAAATCAGTTAAATGAAACAGGCTCTTCTGCATGCCTCCAGACATATTTATTTAACCTTTAAAATGCAGATTTTTTAGATTTTTTAGATTCTTGGAGTTTGAATAACCACTTAAGCCCCGGACCATTATGCAGGTAAAGGACCTGGCCCCTTTTTGCGATTCGACACTGCGTCGCTTTAACTGACAATTGCGTGTTTGTGCGACTTGGCTCTCAAACAAAATTGATGTCCTTTCTTTCCCACAAATAGAGCTTTCTTTTGGTGGTATTTGATCACCTCTACGGTTTTTATTTTTTGCGCTATAAACATAAATAGAGCGACAATTTTGAAAAAAAATCTATATTTTTAACTTTTTGCTATAATAAATATCCCCAAAAAATATATAAAAATAAATTTTTTTCCTCGGTTTAGGCCGATATGTATTTTTCTACATATTTTTGGTCAAAAAAATATCACAATACGCGCTTATTGATTGGTTTGCGCAAAAGTTATAGCGTTTACAAAATAGGGGATTGTTTTATGGCATTTTTATTAGGGTTGTCCCGATACCACTTTTTTAGTACCGATACTTTTTTTCATGTACTCGCCGATACCGAATACCGATACTTTTTTTTAATGTCATGTGACAGTTTTCAAATTTAAGAATGTCTCTTACACTGGTGGTCAGTGGGAAGGATGTCTTACATTGGTGGTCAGGGTACTGGGCACAGGGTATGGTGCACATCAGAGTACTGGGCACAGGGTATGGGGCACATCAGGGTACTGGGCACATTCGGTTACTGGGCACAGGGTATGGTGCACATTAGGTTACTGGACACAGGGTATGGGACACATCAGAGTACTGGGCACAGGGTACTGGGCACATCAGGGTACTGGGCACATCAGGGTACTGGGCACAGTGGGGTACTTGGGTACTGGGCACATTAAGTTACTGGGCACAGGGTATGGTGCACATTAGGTTACTGGGCACAGGGTATGGGGCACATCAGAGTACTGGGCACAGGGTATGGGGCACATCAGGGTACTGGGCACAGCGGGGTACTGGGCACAGCGGGGTACTGGGCACATCAGGGTACTGGGCACATCGTACTGGGCACAGCGGGGGAATGGGCACATCAGGGTACTGGGCACAGGGTATGGGGCACATCAGAGTACTGGGCACAGGGTATGGGGCACATCAGGGTACTTAGCACAGGGTATGGGGCACATCAGGGCACTGGGCACAGTGGGGTACTTGGGCACAGGGTATGGTGCACATCAGGGTACTGGGCACATCAGTGCACAGCGGGGTACTGGGCACATCATTGCACAGCAGGGTTTTGTTCGTGACTGCGACATCATGGCAGATATATGGGACGGTTCTCCCAGCGCGTCTATCTCCAGCAGGATTTTGTATAGTTTTGATATTGTGCCTTTTGAGTTTTCTGTTTTGCACAATCTCTCCAGCGGGGTAAGTTCCCCACTTGTCCGGAGTGGGTGGGGGAGATGTTGCACAAAGTGACAAAGCTGGAGGTACCGCCATCCATCCAAATTCCATTCTGTTGTTCTGTGTTTCAACTCCTCAAAGTCCCTGATTTTACCACCTTCTACTATATCTCCTAAGTGTAATCTATCGGTTTTTATCCAATTCCCCCCTATTTTTCCCACCCCTGGTGCAAAGTATGCATTTTCCTTCAAATTTATAAGTGGGGAGTTGTATTCCTTATCCAATTTTTTGTATACTCTATCCCATAGTCTCAGTGTATCTCGTGTTAAATCTAAAGTTTTTTTTATTTAGTGCTCTATATTGTGCAGGTGTCCACATTATGGTGCATAATTGTGTTTTAGATTGTGCTCTTTCTATCTGTACCCATCTCTTCTCACTTCTATCTCTGGCCCACTCTACTACTCGAGATAGTACTGCGGCTTTATAATACTCTCTAATATCAGGCATGGTAAGACCCCCCTCGCTCTTCTTTTGTTTTAAAATTGATAGGGAAATTCTGTGTTTTTTATTTTTCCACACGTAATTTGTTAGGATCGAGTTTCATATTCTCAGGAATTGCTGGGGGAGGGTGATCGGCAGCATTTGAAATTTGAAAAGTATCTTTGGTACCAGGAACATCTTCAAGGTATTTATGCGTCCAACCCAGGAAATAGGTCTATTTATAATTTTCTTGATATCTGTTTTGATCTCGTTCAAGAGGGGGACGAAATTTATTTTATAGATTTCCTTAATCGAGTTTGTTAGCTTAATACCTAGGTATTTTAACTCGCTAATCCATGGGAAAACGCATATCCTCTTAACCAACTTCTCTTCATTTTTGTTGGTATTAATATTTAACACTTCAGTTTTTGTTTCGTTGATTTTAAAGTTGGATATGGCGCCGTATTCTTGAAGTACCTTATTTAGAGCAGGGATTGTTGTCAGTGGGTTGGTAATATAGAATAGGATATCATCAGCAAACGCTGATAGCTTGTGTTCCTCTTTCCCTACTTTCACTCCACTGATTTCGGGGTTATTTCGTATTGTGGCTAGCAATGGTTCCAGAGACAGGATGAACAGGAGGGGGGATAGTGGACATCCCTGTCTCGTCCCATTTCTCATAACAAATGGGGGTGATAGGGTCCCGTTAATTTTAACTCTTGCAGACGGGTGTTGATAAAGTGTCCTAATCCACCTTAACATCCTGTCTCCGATACCCATTATTTCTAGGGTTTTTAACATTAGTCCCCAATCTACCCTATCAAAGGCCTTTTCGGCGTCTATCGATAGGAAGAGGCCTGAGGGCCCATCCCTTTTCAGTTTCTGAAGCAAGAGAAGGGCCCTTATGCCATTGTCTTTACTTTCTCTATCAGGTATAAACCCGGTCTGGTCCGGGTGTACCAGATAGGGCATGATGTTTTTCATACGTTCAGCTAAGATTTTTGCGAAGATCTTGATGTCCGCGTTCAGCAGAGATATCGGTCTATATCCTGCACATAGCGAGCTGTCCTTTCCTTCTTTTAGGATTATCGTTATCGAGGCAGCTAACGTCTCTTTACTTGCCTCAAATTTTGAGCCCAGCCCATTGAAATATTTGCATAGTCTGGGTATTAAAATACTACAAAATTTTTTGTAATATAGAGCCGTAAAGCCATCTGGCCCTGGGCTCTTCCCCGCAGCTGTATTGTTTAATGCTTTTTTAATTTCTACTTCTGTTATGGGTTCGTCCATTTTAGTTCTTACTATCTCCTCTATCTTTGGTACCCCGGCTCTCAGCAGGAAATCACTGGTTTTAGCCTCTTTCTCTCCTGTTTGCCACCCTCTCTGATCTATCGCGTATAATTCCTCGTAATAGTTCTTAAATGTCTCCGCAATATCCTTAGTTGCGTAAGCCATCTCTCCGTTTTTATTTTTGATTTTCTCAATGTAATTCCTAGTTTTCTTTTTTTTAACCATTTCAGCTAGGTGTTTACTGGCTTTATTACCCCATATATATCTCTCCTTCGCTATGCTATTGAACTTTTTTTTAGTTTCTTGTGTCAGGATCTCTTTCAGTTCCTCTCTTTTTAGAATTAACTTATGGAGGGTCTCTTTTGATCTCTCATTTTTATGGGTTTGTTCTAAGCTCGCTATTTCTTTTACGACTGAGTTGTACTTCCTGTTTCCCTCTTTCTTTTTCCTGGACCCTTCTTTGATTAGAATTCCACGGATATAAGCTTTGTGTGTTTCCCATACAATGGCCTCTGAGGTTTCCCCATTATCATTTGCTAAGAAAAAATGTTTGAGTTCTTGTTCTACCTTTTCCGCCCCTTCCTCGTCTCGTATCAGATCTTCATTTAAGCGCCAGACTGGAAGATAGTTTTGTTGTATGGAGTTCTCTATTTTCATAGTAATCGGGGCATGATCTGAGAGTGTCATAATTTCTATCTTCGCCTCGGCCACCCTATTCAACAGCCTGTGATCTACCAACATGTAGTCTATCCTGGTGTAGGTCCCGTGGACAGGGGAGTAAAACGTGTAGTCTTGTGCCTTGGGATGAAGAGTCCTCCATATATCCACCAGCTGACTGTCGTGCATTAACCGTTTGAATTTTTGGACTGCTACACTATTTGCCTCCCGTGCACGGGACGTACTGTCCTCTCTTGGGTTAATACAGAAATTGAGGTCCCCCGCTACAATCATGTAACCATCCGAGAAAGGTTTTAATTTCCTTAAAATCTTATTGACAGGGCCGTTGTTGGGAGCATAGATATTAACCAGCGTATAGGTGGTGTCACCGATTTTGCCTTTTAAACATAGGAATCTTCCTTCAGGGTCTGTTTTTCTGTCCTCCAATACAAATCTCACTTCCCCTGCAAACCCTATAGCCACCCCTCTTGCGCGACTCGAGATGGAGTCTCCGTAAAACCATGTCGGGTAGCTGGGGGAGTGTAGTCTAATACTGGAGTCTATTGTTAAATGAGTCTCCTGGAGGAAGATCACGTCGGCTCTATAATGTTTGATCTCATCTGTGACCTTATGTCTTTTGGCCCTAGTGTTTAGACCCTTAATATTATATGACATAAATTTTATTCCTGGCATCTACTCTCTATTTATGATCTTCTTAGGCTTCCTATCGGGAGTCACCTTCCCTTTCCCCCCTCCCCTTTCCCCCCTTCCCTCCCCCCCTCTCCCTACCCCCCCACCCACCCTTTCCTCCCTTCCCTCCCTCCCTCACCCTACCCCCCCACCCATGGGCCCCAGGAAAAAAGGGGCTACTGAACCGTGTAGACCTCTTTTCCACGATTCTCTTATTTGAGGTAGGGCTTCTCTCACACCTCCTCCCTCCCGGTAGGTCTCCAAAAGAGGGAGGATTGCCCAGGGGACCGAAAAAAAGAAAGAACGAATCCCTCCGTATCCCCCCCCTATCTAAATTGCCCCTACACCCCCCCCCTTTCCATTTGTTTTTGGTCAATTTTGATTTAGTCCACCCATCCTGGCAGCTCTGGTGCTTGAATGTCCAGCTTGTTACAGAAGGCTTCCAGATCCTCAGGGAATATTAATTTTGCTGTAATACCATCCTTCCACCCTATGAGGCATGCCGGGAATCCCCATTGATATTTAATATTTTGAACCTGTAATTTCTCCAACAATGGTTTAAGCAGTCTCCTCCTTGTTAAAGTTTCCCAGGACAGATCTGTGAAAAGCTGGATCTCTACTCCTTTATACCTCAAGGGTGGCTTCTTTCTTAATTTCAGCCATATTTCCGCCTTGTCCTCATAATTTCTGAATCTTACTATTATATCTCTTGGCCATTCGTTCTCCCTGTTTTTTGGTTTCCCGATTCGATGGACGCGCTCTATTTTTAGATCCTTTTCCGGATTTTTCACTAGTATAGGTTTAAAAAGTTTGTTCATAATTTCCCTAAGGTCTTCTCCTTTTTCTTCCTTGATTGAGCGGATCCTTAAATGTTGTCGTCTGCTTCTGTTCTCTTGGTCCTCGAGCCGGTATTGTAGCATTCGCTGGTTCAATATTAGACTGTTATGTTGGTCTCTTAGTTGTTTTATTTCCAGGGTTTGCTGTTCATTCTTGGTTTCCATCTCTTCCACGCGTAATAGGAGGTGGCTCAGGTCTAATCTCACCATGCTAATTTCTTGTCTTATTACATCCTCCAACCTCTTTAACATAATATCCATTTCACTCTTTGTGATATTTTGTGATCCGGCTGTTGCTTCCTCAATGAGACTTCTATCTTGCTCCCCCTCTCTTGATCTATCCAGGGTTGCGGATTCCTGACCTCCTGTTCCTTTTTTAGTCTCCCCCTTTTTTTCCGTTTTTTTCCCCGATGTTAGGGCTTTTAGCGGTTCCCTCTTGGGTCAGATATTGTCTAATTGTACTGGGCGTTGCGTTTTCCTTGGGGGCCTTCGGGGCAGTGCCCCTTGTTGTCTTGCTCATGTTATATGTTTTGACCGTTCTTCTTATTCGTTTCCCCAGTTTTGAGGGTTATAAAAGGTTTCCCCTTATTCCCCTTATTCTGGGAGTTCTTAACTTATTTTTATACCTTCAGGTATACCTTCAGGTCTCCTCGCCCCCTCCTTGTCTTTGGTATGTCTTTGGTATAGATACATACGTGAGGGGTGAGGATCCCCCTCACTAAGATCGGGGGGTGGGAGAGTGGAGAGCGGAGAGAATAGTGAGCAGGGAAGGGACAGCGGCAAGAAAAAGCGCCGGTCTCCAGGGACCTCATTTCTCCTATACAGGTCCCTCTCTATAACTATAGCTTTGTCTCCATATGTTTAGGGGCTAGGTCGGGCCTAACCCCGAATTGGGGGGGAGAGTCTCCCCTGTTCAGAATAGTTTTGATTTTTATTTGTTTATTTTTCCCGGCTATTATTTGGATATTAGGAGGGATGGTTCTCGGTCGGTTTCTGTTTTCTTACCCTGCTACCAGTATAGATGGGCCTGTCTGACTTGACAGTTAGGTTATCGAAATGACTTGACCCCAGCTATATCACTGTTCCTGCTAGGCTCCTAGGGCAACCAGGCGAACTATGTTTGCTGGATGGGCTACTGTTTCCATATAATTCATCCAGTGTTATACAGTAGGTATATACCACTCAGAAAACATTTATTAATCATGTCTTGGGCCTAGACAAGTTTACCATCTGTTTTGCTTCCTTGGTCGGCGTTTTATAGTATGCCTTCTATTGATTTGATCAGGCTGCTTAGTGGTTCAGTCCTTCGTTGCCTGCACCTCCCCTCCCCAGGCCCGGGACGCTGATTTTCCACCAGTTATACGCTATATGCGTTAAGAGGCTTTGAGCGGGGCCCCCTCCTCTTCCCAAGTAGGCCTAGTATCGCCTATCATGCAGCTCTCTTTTAGTATTGTTAATGCCGGTCTCCCTGGTCGTCAGTTGATCTTTACCGCATGTATATATAGACTCATTTAGGGGAGTCCTTGCTCCAAGGCCATATACTAAAACAGTCCTTTATAATCCCATCTGGCATACTAGGCTGGCCCTTTCTATGAAATTGTTTAATATGTCAAATATAACATGGAAAATTCTTACCGGTTCCGTGGGCACCAGAGTTTTACCGGGTTAGGTTAAGGAGCCTCCTTGTGTGCGTGGAGGGGTGTAGGGTTTGTACTGGTACAGCCGGCGTTTACTTTACCATCCTGCTTCGCCTTAATGTGCCGTCTGCCCGCACCTCTTCGTTGGTATCTGCAGGGAGAGGGGGGGGGCGGGAGGTGGTTCGCCGCGGTGTTGCTGCGGGGAGGCGGGCGGCCAAGCGGGTGATCAGGCGTGGGTGTCAGTTTTGTGAATCCCTTCGCTGTGTGCCTGGCGTCTCCACTCCATTGCCCCGTTGCTCTTCCGGGTCGCTCGATCCTCTTCCTCGCGATCCGGGCTTCAGCGAGGATCCGCCCTCCTCTCGGCGCGCGCGTGCTACGTGTTATGTGCGTGGCATCCCGCCCTCAGCATGACCATATGGGACACTTTTGAGACATTTTTTGACCATTGTAATTTTCACAGCGAAAAGTGCTATAAAATTGAACTGATTAAATTACAATGGCAGTGAAGGGGTTAACCACTAGGGGGCGCTAAGGGGTTAAGTGTGCCCTAAGGGAGTGATTCTTACGGTAGTGGGGCGTGGCTGGACGCGTGACGTCACTGACTGTCGTTCCCTATAACAGGGAACAGACGATCAGTGACAAGCCACAGAGAAGAACAGGGAAGGTTTGTTTACACTCACCTCTCCCCGTTCTTCAGCTCCTGTGACCCGATTCGTGGGACACCGGCGGTAATTGGGTTCATGGGTCTCACACGACCCACGGCTGGGCACTTAAAGGGCAATGTTCCTGTACGTGCTTGTGCCCAGCCATTCCATTCTGCCGACTTATATCGGCGTTAGGTGGCTCTCAAGTGGATAAACACCCTGAAGACATGTCGATAGGTTAATTGACTCCCCTATGAGCTGCCCTATGCTGTTGCTCGAGATTGTCTGTTGTCCTAAAATCTTACCGTTTGTAAGTTCCTTTCGACAATTGTCCAATTTTCGGCCAATAAATGTTGGATGACACGCTAGTAAATTTTTCGGCAGCTGCACGTCTTATTTTCCTATGGTCAGTACACAAATCTGTCACACAAAAGTCAAAAGTACAAACACGCATGCTCGTAAACGATGCTTACCAAACACAAAATTAGCAGAAGGGGCCCAAAGGGTGGCGCCCAAGAGCTGAAATCCCTTGTAGTACATCACTACATTCGTGTTTGTGGCATGACAATTGTGTACCGTTTGTCTTGCATACTATGAAAAAAAAAAAAACTTATAGTGTGTACAAGGCCCTTACACTGTAAGCTCCTTGAGGGCAGGGACTGATGTAAATGGACAATATATATAAAAACCACTGTGGAAAATGTCAATGCCATATAAATACCAATAATATTAAACAGTAAAACATAAAATGGTTTGGCCCAGATTCACAAAGCACTTACGCTGACGTAAGTGCAAATGTGCGCCCGTAAGTGCAAATTTGCGCCCACGGCGCCCAATGGGAGCAGCAACATGCATCCAGACTAAAAGTACGCCCAAGCTACACCGGGGTATGTAAGCTACGTCGGCGTAGGGTGGCCAGTTTTTAGGCGTATGTTGGTTTGTGGGTCCGGCGCACAGATACGCCGGACCTTTGCAAGTCTGTTGCCGGGTTGCACCTCATCTATGGGGAATAACTTTACGCCGGACGTACAATTTACGCGCACGTCGGGCGCACGTACGTTGGTGAATCAGCGTATTTCCCTCATTTGCATGTTTGAATGCCTAATCAATGGGAGCAGCAACATGCGTCCAGACCAAAAGTACGCCCACGCTACGCCGGGGTATGTAAGCTACGTCGGCGTAGGGTGGCCAGTTTTTAAGGCGTATGTTGGTTTGTGGGTCCGGCGCACAGATTCGCCATCGCTCCCATTGATTAGGCATTGATTAGGCATTCAAACAAGGTAAATTGTTTGCTGCAGGCTGTGTTTGTTATGTGTTCTCTCATGCCTGTTGTCACTCCTGTTTCTCATAAGGCTTCAATGTTTAATTTCAGTTTCAAACTGCCTTGCCATGGATATGTCACCGCCCTCCTGTGGCCAACCCTTGCACTGCAGATAGGATTTAGTTCCTTTCTGCCTGTGATGCTTGGGTTCGAATATTCAGGAGCTCTTTCTTTTTTCACACAGCACTTCTAGGTTTGAACACCAAAGCATGGCAAAGACCGTCCTTGGTCACAACGTTGTCACTTCTCTTCAAGCTCCATACATCATAGATCTCCCGTTAGATCTAGGTTTCACAGAGAGGAGTCTAAAACCACCTCTGGGCGACACTCTCACCACCAATCCAGCCGCTCTGTGAGAAAAGCCTGTTGGGTATGCGAGGCCAAGGTTCCTGAAGGTAAATCGCTCTGCGAGCAATGCTTTCCTAAAGCCACAAAAGAGTGGAAAGCAACAAGTGGAAGCACTGGTCAGAAGGGTGGTCCATGAATCCCTGAGTAAAGTGGATTCTGGTCATACCCACAATCCTGCTGGCAACACTATGTTAGTCCCGATTAGGGATGATGTCGAGGCCTCAGGCACTTCACAGCCAAGCCATTCCTCAATTGAAGCCTCAGACAGCGGGTGGAGGTAGATGAACCTGGTGCAGGTTTTGAATTTGCCCCAGTACCACAACTGGTCAAAGCTGTCAAAGAAGCTTTGAGATGAGAAGAGCCAGTGGGGGCACCCTCCAAACAGAGGAAATATTTTAAACGCCTAAAAAAAACAACAAAAAAAACGCCCTAATTTCTCCTTTTTGGGTGAACTCGGCGCATTAATTACCGATGAATGTGGCGGTGTTGAAAGAAGTGAATGTGTAAGTGGTCAGCGCATAAACAAATAAACACTGAATTAAGGGCAATTAAGTGCTAATACATGGGTGGAAATTGTCCCATAGTAAGTGATTAAATAAACATATAGCATAAAAACTCCTGTGCAACACGTGCTAAAGGCTAATGCATAAATATGAACTGTCCCATATGCTGTGAAACTTGTGCACAATCGTGTAACATTGCTTATTTTCCTGGAGGGTGAGCTCTCATTGCACTTACCTTTGTGTTGGATTATCTAAAATCTCTATTTTATTTTAGGCTATTCATTTATTAGAATCACTGAAATGTTTTCTCTTTCCCATATTCCTTATACTGTTTGTTTTGTTTCCTTTTTATTGCTTGATCTTTGGAGGTATTATGTATGTATGGGAATGATCAATACTGCTTATTTTCCTTGATAAGATTTATCAGATATTGTTTTAAAGTTATGAACCCAGCATTGAAAATATGAAGAAGCAGATATTACATTGTAAAAGTTGCCATTTGAAATGGAGAAACAGAGAGACATGTTGTTAGGAGCAGATGTCATCCCACTCTCCACTCTCCGCTCTTCGCTCTCACCCCATCCCCCGCTCACTCCTAAATTCCTCATTCCAAAAGAACAGATATGAATTCAGTTTCAAGAGAAACTGACACCCTTCCCCCTCATCCTGTTTTCATCCCAGGAATTTGTGTCTCGTGACTTTGAGGGGAGGTTCTCGCCTTCGGATGGTTGAAGGAACTTTTGTCTTGTTTCAAGAGAACTGTTTGAAGAGCTGAAAATTGACTTTTGTTATGCCTGTATGAACTGACCAATGAGGGCTCCCATGCTGAGTACAAGAGGGAGGGTGAACTGGGTGTAATCAGTGGGTGTGACATATAATGTGAACCAATCAATGCATTTTGTGATGTTGTATGTTTTAATAAAACTGGAGAGCTGGCTGAGCTCCAGTCTCTTTTGGCTGAACACGTTGAAAAGGTGAGATGTGAATCTCTTTGTCTAAGTTTGCATGCTCTCATTTAATTTGGAATCGACCGGTAGAAATGGGATTCACCCTGAGAAATTGTGTCAGGAAATCAATTAATCAAAGAGTCTTCATCACCTTGATAAGGTAAGGATAAAGCCTGTTTTAATCCTGTGAGTCAGTCTGCTGTGATCCCAGATGGATGCCTCTCAATCCTGTGCTGCTGCGGATGGATCGTGAAGTACTGTGTGTCCAATGTCCAAGGATAGGTCAGGGTGTCATCAGAAGCCGCTCAAATGAAGAGATAGTGCCTTAGTGAAGTACATTTAAAAAGAGTTTAATAACAACTGGTAAACTTACATCAAAGAATAAACACTTGAGTTATGCGTTTTACTTCCTGTTTCTGGTCCTAACCACACGCAGGGCTGGACTTACCATTGGGCTTGACTGGGCTCAAGCCCATGGGCCCCGCCCAATAAGGGGCCTCGGATGGCAACCCTCTAAAAACGAAACAAAAAAAACACCACTTTTTTTATTTATTTTTTATAAAAAAATATGTTTTTAATATATTTTTTTATTATTATTATAGGGCCCCGAGGTCTCCAGGGCCCCCAGATGGCAGCCCCTCTTTTTTTTAATATTTTTTTTTACATATATATATATATATATATATATATATATTTATTATTAAAAGGCCCAGAGGTCCCCAGGGCCCCGGATGACAACCCCTCCTTTTTTTATGTATTTTTTATAAATGTTTATTTTTTTTATTTTTTTTATTAAAGGGCCCAAAGATCCCCAGGGCCCCGGATGGCTACCCCCATATATATATAGGCCAGATTCTCAATGAAGTTACGCCGGCGTATATGGAGATGTGCGGCGTAAGTGTAAATATGCGCCGTTGTATCTATGCGCCGTAGCCACAGAACAAGATACGCCTGAATTTAGGCTTTTCCCGACCGGTGTAACTTTTGTAAGCTGGCAAGGCGTAGGCGCATATTTACGCTTGGCGCATCTTGCGCTCCCATTGAATTTGTATGCAAATATGCAAATGAGGAAGATGCACCGATTCCCGAAACTACGCGCTTTCGGCGTAGGCTACGTGCGGTGCGCGTAAGACTAAAGTCCGGCCTAAAGTTACCCCTCATAAAGCAGGGGTAAATTTGCACCAGACATGTGCAAGTCGGCTCGAGAGCAGCTACAGCAGCACCATAACGGACGAGCTGAGCAATCACACTTACAGGACAACACATTTGTATGCCAACATGCCAGGGGCAGGCATGGTCTTAGCACTACTAGTGTGTGCAGAGGCGCGTAGGAGGAGGAGGGCACGGGAGAGGATATACCGAACGCGCATGAGCCTCTTTGGCATGGCTGATTTGGAGGTGTATCGCCTCTTCAGATTCAGCCCTGAAGCCATCCTGGAAATAACCACAGCCCTGCAGCATGACATCACCAGCCAGACACAACGCTCACATGCACTGCAGCCACTGGTTGGTCGGTGAGTGACATAGGAGTCAGGCATGACTGTCCGACCCCATGATGCAGACATCGCGAGGTGCACATGCATGGCTAACATCCACCTGTCTTTTCCCTTCCAGGTGACTCGGCATATGCACCTGGGCCCCATCTCATGACTCCATTTGGGATCCCCAAACCAGAGGAGAGAGAAGATACAATGAAGCATTGTAGTGGAGTGCAGTGGTGGAGCGCACATTTGGCCTCCTGAAGTCCCGTTTCCAATGCCTGGATAAGTCCGGGGGGACCCTGTTGTATTCCCCAAACTTTGTGTGTCAGATCATCGGTGCATGTTGCATTCTGCACAACTTCGCCATGAGAAAGGGCCTGGAGATTGACCATGTGATGACCTGACCCCCCAACCAGACAGTCCCTCCCTGCCCGAGGAGACCCCGTCTGCTGATAGAAGAGCAGTCAGGAGGTGCCTCGTGGAACGAATCTTTGAACGTTAAACACACAAATTCATCATGGCACACGGACAATGCACGCATGCACACCACTGTGGTCCCTAGCTCACACATCCCACATCCACATCACATTGGATTAGCCCAAGTCCAACATGTAGGACTTGGGAGCAGCAACACCGCGTCAAGGCCCCAATGATGTCACTGTCCATTCACACGTCATTCACACAGCCGTGGGGATAACTTCTCCCTGTTAGACATAAGCTTTTGGAGCTAAACAAATTACAGGCAGATAGTCTGTAGGTCGTGGAAACAGGAACTGAACTTTATTACTACTTCTTGTACATAGACAAAACATGAACTAGCAAACATAACACTGCCATCTAGTGATCATATAATGTAATAGGCACACAGCAATTACATTTAGTAGATGTTGCTCATATAATACAAACCTTGTATGCTAACATCCCCACTCAACAACTACTATCTATGTCAATCCCATTTCTGATCTAAGATCAACAAATCTGTTTCTAGCTAGTGGTTTTGTCAAAACATCAGCAATCATTTTTTCCGTTTCACAATACACAAGTTCAATCACTTTCTGATCAACTAAGTCATGAATGTAATGATGTCTGACATCGATGTGCTTGGTTCTTCCATTAATCTTCTCACTTGTTGGAAGCTTAATGCAACCCTGATTATCCTCAAATAAGATGGTAGGTTCTGATGTTGCTTCTCCAAGATCCTTGAGTAATTGTTGTAACCACACAACTTCTTGACTGGCATAAGCTGCAGATATGTATTCAGCTTCTGTAGAGGACAATGCCACTGACATCTGTTTCTTGCTGGACCATGATATAGGACTGTCTCCCAATTTTAATAAGTAACCACTTGTGGATTTGCGTGTGCTGTGATCACCTGCCCAATCGGAGTCCACATATCCCACGAGGTTTAAATCACCACTTGCTGACAGTTTTAAATTTAAGTCTTTTGTCTGTTTCAGATATCTCATAACTCTTTTGATCGCATTCCAATCTCTTAGACGTGGTTTATCAACTCGCCTGCAAAGAAGAGACATGCTGGCTGCAATGTCTGGACGTGTAGTGGTTGCAATGTAGAGAAGTGCCCCCACTGCTTGTCTGTATTGTTCATTGGATGTGAGAAGATCATCTTCTCCTTCTAACTTTGGATAGGCTGTATCCATAGGTGTGCTTGCTCCTTTCGCCTCTGTCATGTTGAATTGCTGAAGAATAGATTCAATTTTTGCGCTCTGATTCAACAGGAAACTTCCATCTTTCTCACGCTGGATGTCAATTCCAAGATAATATGTCACTTCACCTAGGTCTTTAGTTTCAAAGTGCTTGTTGAGTACTCCTGTTAACTTTGCAATTTCATTGTTATTTTTGTGAGCAATGATCAGGTCATCAACATAAATTAGCAGATACATCCACTCAGTGTCTACATGTTTAGCGTATAGGCACGGATCAGCTTTGCTTCTTGTAAATCCTTCATTTAGTAGAACTTGATTAATCTTCAGGTTCCATGCTCGAGCTGATTGTTTAAGGCCATAAAGAGATTTATTCAACTTGCAGACAAGATGCTCTTGTCCCTTTTTCAAATATCCTTCTGGTTGTGACATGTAAATTTCTTCTTCAATATCACCATTAAGAAAAGCTGTCTTAATATCGTGATGTTTCACAATCATTGTACGCATGGCAGCCACTGTCATTAGTGTTCTGAAAGTACTTTGTTTAGCAACTGGAGCAAAAGTAGCATCATAGTCCTCACCAAACTTCTGTGAGTAACCTTTAGCAACCAGCCTTGCCTTGTACCGACAGACTTTCCCTTCAGAGTTACATTTGGTTTTAAAAACCCATTTACATCCTATGGCATGTTTACCTTGAGGTAGCTCTGAAAGTGTCCATGTCTGGAGATCTTCGAGTGATGTCATTTCTTCATCAGCGGCTTTATTCCATACTTGTTTCTCATGCATTGGCAGTTTCTGCATCTCTTTCCATGAACCTGGTTCAGTTTGAACAGCTCTGCGAGCTATGTAAGATAAACGTTCAGCTGGAACACCTTTATTGATTCTGGTTGATTTTCTGACTGAAGGTATTTCTGGTTCAGATTCAGGTTTTGATTCTTCTGCAGTAATTTCTATTTCTGTATCACTTTCCTTATTTTCTTGAGTGACTGATGTTGATTCTTTCTCAGTTTGAATAGTTTGTGTCTGTTGTTCAAACTTTGAGCACATAGAAGTTTCATCAATAATCACACTTCTGCTGACTGTTACCTTGTTCGTGTCGTGATGTAAAATCCTGTATCCTTTTTGAGATTCACTGTACCCCACAAGTACACCTTCTTTTGCACATGCATCCCATTTTGTGCGTTTTTCTTTTGGAATGTGTACATAGGCTTTACTTCCAAAAATTCTGATGTGTCTTAAATCTGGTTTCCTTTTGTTCCATAGTTCATATGGAGTTTTTGTTGTTGCTTTTCCCGGCAAACGATTTTGAAGATAACATGCAGTTGTGATAGCTTCTCCCCAGAATGTAGTTGGCATATCAGCATCAAATAGCATGCTCCTCCCACTTTCACACAGTGTGCGGTTCATTCTCTCTGCAACTCCATTTTGCTCCGGGTTATATGGAACTGTTGTCTGGAACATAATTCCATGCTTCCTGAGAATGGCTTGTGTTTTACCACTTGTATATTCTGAGCCATTGTCTGTTCGTAGTACTCTGGGCATTCTGCCGAAAATATTATGTACTTCAGCGAGATACTGTTCTAATTTCTCTGGCACTTCATCCTTATTGTGAAGTAGAAATACTGTGGTATATCTGGAGTAATCGTCAATGAAGGTCAGGAAGTACTTTTTCTTTCCTGGAGTCATAGTTTTCATTGGACCACAAAGATCTGAATGTATTAAGTCCAGAGGTTTTTGAACTTTGCTGTTGGTCTGCTTGGGAAAAGGTGTCCTTGCCATTTTTCCTTTAATACAGCTGGTACAAATCATTGTGTGATCACATGGATTAATCTTAATACCGCTTGCATAGTTATTCTCAACTATTTTCTTTATTGTATCAGAATTTCTGTGTCCCAATCGTCTGTGCCAAGTGTGGATGCAGTTTGAATGTTTATCCTCTTTGGCTATTTTAACCATTTCACTGCAGTTCAACTGATATAGTTCATCTATGATTTTAGCCTTTGCAAGCAAGCAATCCCCTTTTGTTATGATACAACTGTTACCCTGAAATGTGACTACATTGCCTTGGTTAGTGAGTTTCTTTACTGACAAAAGGTTGCTTTCAAGATCTGGCACATACAGAACATTCCTCATATGGATCTTTTTAGTGATATCTGGAGAGATAGGACAGTATAGAAAGCCATCTCCTATTCCCACTGATTTCATGAGTTGTCCATTAGCTGTAGTTATCCCTTCTGTTTTGCTTTCATCAAGCTGAGCAAAGAAACTTCTGTCATTTGTCATGTGACTTGTAGCGCCTGAGTCCACACACCATGCTTGCACACAGGTGACACAATTTTTGGATCCGAATGCATATTCCTTTGTTTCTATGACATTCTTAGCTTGTTGAAATGCACTTTGTTTTTGCATTCTAGCTTTTCAGATTCTACAATCTGCTTTTAGATGTCCTGGTTTCTTGCACACAAAGCATTCCCGCTTTTCTAGCTGCACGTTACTGTGTTTATTTTTGTATCTTGTCTTTAAAGCCGTCTGTGAACACACACTCACAGTACTCATGCTTTCAGTTTTGCGCTTGTATTCATCCACAAGCTTGCCTTTAACATATTCCAGTGTCAGATCATCATCTGGACGTGCATCTAGTGCTGTGACAAGTGTCTCATAACTTTCAGGAAGTCCACTTAATAATAGCGCTGCAACATGGAAATCTTTCATCTCTTCTCCAATCCCTCGCAGTCTCTCCACCATCTCTAAGGTCTGCCTTATATAGTCCTGCATGTCCTGGTCTTTCTGTAGCTTAGTCTGATAGAGCTTTCTGATTAAATACAGTTTATTGCTGAGATTAACTCTTTCATGTGCTTTCTGTAACTCTTCCCACATGTCTTTAGCAGTTTGACAGTTACATATATGTATGATTTGATCATCATCTATGCACAGGGAGATTGTGCTTTGCGCCTTCTGATCTCTGTCTAACCACTCCTCTGTGGGCTGTGCAGGTCTTTGTTCATTTATGCATTTCCACGTACCTTCTCTTATAAGCAGCATTTTCATCTTGAATTTCCAAGATTGGTAGTTCTGATTTGTCAGATTTGCAATGGAAAACTTTGCTGATGGCATGGCACCTGCCATTATTGCTGTTTGTCTTTCTGTTGCTGTCTTCTGCACTGAATTGCTCTAGCTCACTGTATCTGGCTATATCCAGGGGTGATCTGTATTATATCCTGGGCTTCTGTAACATGCTCTGGGCCCATAACCTGTTAGACATAAGCTTTTGGAGCTAAACAAATTACAGGCAGACAGTCTGTAGGTCGTGGAAACAGGAACTGAACTTTATTACTACTTCTTGTACATAGACAAAACATGAACTAGCAAACATAACACTGCCATCTAGTGATCATATAATGTAATAGGCACACAGCAATTACATTTAGTAGATGTTGCTCATATAATACAAACCTTGTATGCTAACACTCCCCAATGGCCGAGGGTGACACCCCTTACTGGCAGGAGTGCCACCCCCACATTCACACACCATTCACACTGTAGTCTGCATGACTGACCGTGTGCAGTAACAAGAAATTAAGAAGCTCTTCACCAGAGCAAAATAAATTAAAAAGCTCTTCACCAGAGCTGAAGAAATTAAAAAAAATCACTTGGGCTGGTGTGGGCTCCGCCTGGTGCCCAGGCTCTTGGCCCTCAGTTGCCTGAGGGCAGCCTCAGGTGGGGGGGTGGGGCATCAGGTGAAGGAGGAGCATCCCCAGGTCCCTCCCTGGCTGCCTGTCTGCCCTCCAAAGCCACTGCTATGCGGGTGAGCACAGCCTCAAGGGTAGATGTCTGTGCCTGTACGGCAAGTCTCAGGGACTTCACCTCCCCCACAAGTTCAGATGTGGTTGCCTGCAGCTCCCCGAGGCTGGTCACCATCGCTGTGCTGTTCCCAGCGACATCTTGGATGGCGTCCGTTAAAGGACCCGAGGAGTTCAGGCTGTTGGCCAGGCGCCTCATCTCCCCCACTACCTGGGACATATGGCGACTCTGCTCGTCCTGCTGCCTGGCCAGCTGTTCTGGAAGAAAGTCGCTAACACCCCTCGTCTTCCTAGTTGCCTTCCTGGGCACAGGAGTGGCTGGGGCTCTTGCATAGGGGGAGGATGTTGAGGTGGCGGAGATGAGGGGGGTGGAACAAGAGGGACTGGAGAGGTTGGGGGTGGACACTGAGGGGATGGAGCTGAAGGGGTTAGTTGCTTGTGATGGTCCGGCCAACCCATGTGACTACTCCAAAATGAGGTACACCTCCTGGTCCGTATGGACAACCACCTCCTCCGTTGTGGTCTGGGCACTACCCTCCAAGGCCTCTTGTCTTCCCAGGGGGCAGCCAGAGGTACCGCCTCTTCAGATTCAGCCCTGAAGCCATCCTGGAAATAACCACAGCCCTGCAGCATGACATCACCAGCCAGACACAACGCTCACATGCACTGCAGCCACTGGTTGGTCGGTGAGTGACATGGGAGTCAGGCATGACTGTCCGACCCCATGATGCAGACATCGCGAGGTGCACATGCATGGCTAACATCCACCTGTCTTTTCCCTTCCAGGTGACTCGGCATATGCACCTGGGCCCCATCTCATGACTCCATTCCGGGATCCCCAAACCAGAGGAGAGAGAAGATACAATGAAGCATTGTAGTGGAGTGCAGTGGTGGAGCGCACATTTGGCCTCCTGAAGTCCCGTTTCCAATGCCTGGATAAGTCCGGGGGGACCCTGTTGTATTCCCCAAACTTTGTGTGTCAGATCATCGGTGCATGTTGCATTCTGCACAACTTCGCCATGAGAAATGGCCTGGAGATTGACCTATGTGATGACCTGACCCCCCAACCAGACAGTCCCTCCCTGCCCGAGGAGACCCCGTCTGCTGATAGAAGAGCAGTCAGGAGGTGCCTCGTGGAACGAATCTTTGAACGTTAAACACACAAATTTATCATGGCACACGGACAATGCACGCATGCACACCACTGTGGTCCCTAGCTCACACACCCCACATCCACATCACATTGGATTAGCCCAAGTCCAACATGTAGGACTTGGGAGCAGCAACGCCGCGTCAAGGCCCCAATGATGTCACTGTCCATTCACACGTCATTCACACAGCCGTGGGGATAACTTCTCCCCAATGGCCGAGGGTGACACCCCTTACTGGCAGGAGTGCCACCCCCACATTCACACACCATTCACACTGTAGTCTGCATGACTGACCGTGTGCAGTAACAAGAAATTAAGAAGCTCTTCACCAGAGCAAAATAAATTAAAAAGCTCTTCACCAGAGCTAAAGAATTTTTTTTAAAAATCACTTGGGCTGGCGTGGGCTCCGCCTGGTGCCCAGGCTCGTGGCCCTCAGTTGCCTGAGGGCAGCCTCAGGTGGGGGGGTGGGGCATCAGGTGAAGGAGGAGCATCCCCAGGTCCCTCTCTGGCTGCCTGTCTGCCCTCCAAGGCCACTGCTATGCGGGTGAGCACAGCCTCAAGGGTAGATGTCTGTGCCTGTACGGCAAGTCTCAGGGACTTCACCTCCCCCACAAGTTCAGATGTGGTTGCCTGCAGCTCCCCGAGGCTGGTCACCATCGCTGTGCTGTTCCCAGCGACATCTTGGATGGCGTCCGTTAAAAGGACCCGAGGAGTCCAGGCTGTCGGCCAGGCGCCTCATCTCCCCCACTACCTGGGACATATGGCGACTCTGCTCGTCCTGCTCCCTGGCCAGCTGTTCTGGAAGAAAGTCGCTAACACCCCTCGTCTTCCTAGTTGCCTTCCTGGGCACAGGAGTGGCTGGGGCTCTTGCATAGGAGGAGGATGTTGAGGTGCCGGAGATGAGGGGGGTAGACCAGGAGGGACTGGAGAGGTTGGGGGTGGACAACCCATGCGACTATTCCAAAATGAGGTACACCTCCTGGTCCGTATGGACAACCACCTCCTCCGTTGTGGTCTGGGCACTACCCTCCAAGGCCTCTTGTCTTCCCAGGGGGGCAGCCAGAGGTACTGGATGCTCGGGGGATGGTATAGGATGGCCACTGGCAGCATCGGATGGCCCCGCTCCCTCCTGCACATCTGTGGATGACACAAAAGATGCACATGTTGGTGGACCCACACACTTGTCACATGTTGCCTTCCAGCCCCTCACATGCTACACACCAGATAGTATATAAAACACACTTACCTGTCCTCAAGGCTGGCACAACTGAACCCCCGACTCCCTCCACCTGCCCTCCTCCTCAGTCAGCTGGATCGCACAGGGTGGTCAACCCCCAGTGCCTGTGGCATGCCGACTGATCTGAGCCAGCTTGCCCTTCACCAGTCACCGCAGGTCATTCATCTTCTTCGAGATGTCCTGAGGTGTCCTGACCTCATGGGAAAGGGCATTGACCTGTGCTGCAATCCTCATGAGGATCCCATACCTCCTCGACCTACTGGTGCTGCCACTATCTGCACCATGGAGCCGAAAGTCATATTTCTCCATGGCAGCTATAATAATAGCCCTCTCCTCTGGGGAGAAGTTTTTTTTTCTCCTCTCCTTCCTTGGAGCAGACATGTCCCGCGGGCGCACGTATTTATGCACTGTGCGTAGGCAATGGGCCGATGTATCTTAGGGAGTTACACCCTGCGTGGTTTTGCGCTTGCGCAGAGGGGTGCGGGACATAGGTCCACGTCACTGCGCATGCTCCGTTCATTCCGGGGTTCATTTGCATGGGGTCACGCTTCATTTGAATGGATCACGCCCACTTCCCTCCTACTTTGGGATTACGCCGGCTTACGCCGAGGAATTTACCTTACGCCGCCGCATATTTAGACGCATTTGCTCCGAGAATACGGTACCTGCCTCTCCACGTTACATCGGCGTAGCCCATATCAGATCTGCACAAATATGCGCCGATCTACGAGAATCTGGCCCATATATATATATATATATATATATAAAATATATAATTTTTCTTTATTTCTTATTTTTTTGTAAAAGGCCCCCCTGCTTCTGAATTTGCGGCAGCCCCCCCCGCTTCTCAATTTCAGGTGGCAGCACCCCCCCCCGGTTCTCTGCTCCAGGGTTAAGCTGTGTAAGGGGCCCTGATGGGGGCCCTACGCATACCTTCCAATACGCACGGATTCTGATCTTTCCCGCACAGACCGCTTCTTCCTGCAGTCCCACGAAAAGGGTTAATTTTCCCGCACTGCAATAGGAGGCAGCACGGAAGCAGGAGCGGTGTGTGGAGGACTGTGGCTGCTGAAGGGAAGAAAGCCGACAGCCTGGCTAACGACAGTCTGTGGCCCTGGCTGTCGGCACAGGTGAGGGGCACTCCCCCCGCTCAACAACTGCAAAACCTCCCCCCAGGAGGAATCGGAGTGGTGTGGGGATGTCTGCTGAAGAGAGGAGAGAGCTGATGCATTCCGTGCACAGATGAGAGTCACCCCCCCGTTTAACAACTTTAATGCCCCCCCACTCAACAACTTCAGTTCGCCCCCCTCGCTCAACATCTTCGATCCCCCCCAATTCTTGGCTCCAGGAGGCCCCTTCAACACTCAAGCCCAGGGGCCCTCACCACCCTAAGTCCTGTCCTGGACGTGGCCAATCCTGAATAGCCTCAACTTTGTTTATTTGGGGCTTGATTAGACCTCTTCCAATGGTATACCCCAGATACTTCGCCTATTCTAGCCCAAGGGTACATTTTTCTGGATTGGCTGTAAACCCGGCTTTCCAGATGGAATCCAACACTGCCTGAACTTTTGGCAAGTGTGGTTCCCAATCCTCACTGTGGATGACCACGTCATCGAGGTATGCAGCAGCATAGGCTCGATGAGGCCAAAGGGTCTTATCCATGGTGCGTTGAAATGTGGCTGGAGCATTCTGTAACCCAAAAGGCATCCTCCGATATTGGAAAGATCCATCTGGAGTTACAGATGCTGTTTTTTCCTGGCCGGCTCCGAGAGAGGAATTTGCCAATAACCCTTGGTCAGGTTACATAGTTACATAGTTAGTCAGGTTGAAAAAAGACACAAGTCCATCCAGTTCAACCATAAAAATAAATAAATAAACAAACAAAATAAAACACAGTACATCCCATACACCCAACTCCATACCCACAGTTGATCCAGAGGAAGGCAAACCCCAGCAGAGCATGATCCAATTTGCTACCGGAGGGGAAAAAATTCCTTCCTGATCCCCCGAGAGGCAATCAGATTTACCCCGGATCAACTTTACCTACAAAACTTAGTACTCACTTATATTATGTGCATTTAGGAAAGAATCCAGGCCTCTCTTAAAGCAATCTACTGAGCTGGCCAGAACCACCTCTGGAGGGAGTCTGTTCCACATTTTCACAGCTCTTACTGTGAAGAAACCTTTCCGTATTTGGAGGTGAAATCTCTTTTCCTCCAGACGTAAAGAGTGCCCCTTTGTCCTCAGTGTTGACCTTGAAGTGAATAACTCAACACCAAGTTCACTATATGGACCTCTTATATATTTGTACATGTTGATCATATCCCCCCTTATTCTCCTCTTCCCAAGAGTGAATAAATTCAGTTTTTCTAATCTTTCCTCATAACTGAGCTCCTCCATGCCTCTTATCAGTTTAGTTGCCCTTCTCTGCACTTTCTCCAGTTCTCCGATATCCTTTTTGAGAACTGGTGCCCAAAACTGGACTGCATATTCCAGATGAGGTCTTACTAATGATTTGTACAGGGGCAAAATGATATCTCTATCTCTATATCTCTATCATCTATCTCCATACCTCTCTTAATACAAGAAAGGACTTTGCTCGCTTTGGAAACCGCAGCTTGGCATTGCATGCCATTATTGAGCTTATGATCAACTAAAACCCCAAGATCCTTCTCCACTACAGATCCCCCCAGTTGAACTCCCCCTAGCATGTATGATGCATGCATATTCTTAGCCCCCAAGTGCATAACTTTACATTTATCAACATTAAACCTCATCTGCCACTTAGTCGCCCACTTAGACAGAGCATTGAGGTCGGCTTGTAAATTGGAGACATCCTGCAAGGACGTTATTCCACTGCATAGCTTGGTGTCATCTGCAAAAACAGAAATGTTACTTTGGATCTCAGACCCAATATCATTTATAAATATATTGAAAAGTAAGGGACCCAACACTGAACCTTGGGGTACACCGCTGATACCCTTGGACCATTCAGAGTAAGAATCATTAACCACAACTCTCTGAATTCTGTCTTTCAGCCAGTTTTCTATCCATTTACAAACTGATATATCCAATCCTGTAGACCTTACCTTACACATGAGCCGTGTGTGGGGAACTGTATCGAACACTTTTGCAAAATCCAAGTATACCACGTCCACGCCTCTGTCCAGGGTTTTACTTACCTCTTCATAAAAGGAAATCAGGTTTGTCTGACAACTTCTGTATTTCATGAATCCATGCTGTCTGCTGCTTAAATATTTTGTTTCCAGCAAGAACTCATCCATGTGGTCTTTTATTAAACGTTCCAGTATCTTCCCAACTATAGAAGTTAAACTAACAGGTCTATAGTTACTTGGTAAAGACTTTGTTCCCTTTTTAAATATGGGCACCACATTGGCTCTACGCCAATCCAGTGGTACTATTCCTGTCATTAATGAGTCCCTAAATATTAGATACAGTGGCTTTGAAATTTCAGAGCTCAATTCTTTTAGGATCCATGGGTGGATGCCATCTGGTCCAGGTGCTTTATCCACCTTTATTCTGTCTAAATATTTCTGGACCATATCACTTTTGAGCCATTGTGGATTTGGGGCTGTGTCACTCCCACCCCCATTATGGACATGAGCTCCCCCATTCTCCATTGTATACACAGAGCTGAAGAAAGCATTTAATAAATTTGCCTTCTCTATGTCCTCAGTCACCCACTCAAGATAATTTTGTAAAGGGCCTACAAGAATTTTTTGGGGTTTGTCCTACTATCTTTTGCAATCTGTCGTTCATTTTGAATTTTTGCATCCTTGATTTCCTTTTTACATCTTCTATTATATTCTTTGTAACATTTAAACGAAACTAGTGTTCCTTCATTTTTATATTTTTTAAAAGCTATTTTCTTATTGTTTATAGCTTTTTTAACTTTGACCGTGAGCCACATAGGTTTTAGCTTTAGCCTTTTAACCACTTGCTTACTGGGCACATAAATCCCCTTCGTGCCCAGCCGAAATTTCAGCTTGCGGCACTGCGTCGATTTAAATGACAATTGCGCGGTCGTGCGACGTGGCACCCAAACAAAATTGGCGTCCTTTTTTCCCCATAAATAGAGTTTTCTTTTGGTGGTATTTGATCGCCCGTGCAGTTTTTATTTTTTGCGTTATAAACAAAAAAAGAGCGACAATTTAAAAATATATATATTTTTTTTACTTGTTGCTATAATAAATATCCCAATTTTTTTTTTCTTTAATATTTTTTTTTCTCAGTTAAGGCCGATACGTATTCTTCTACGTATTTTTGTAAAAAAAAAAAAAAAAAAATCACAATAAGTGACTGCTTTGCGCAAAAGTTATAGCACCTACAAAATAGGGGACAGAATTATGATTTTTTTTATATCTTTTTATTACTAGTAATGGCGGCGATCTGCGATTTTTATTTTGACTGCGATATTGCGGCGGACACATCGGACACTTTTGACACATTTTTGGCGCCATTCACATTTATACAGCGACCAGTGCTATAAATATGCACTAATTACTGTATAAATGTGACTGGCATTAAAGGGGTTAACACTAGGGGGTGAGGAAGGGGTTAAATGTATTGCCTGGGTGTGTTCTAACTGTGTGGGGGGAGGGGGGTGACTGGGGGAGGTGACCGATGCTGTCCCCCTATGTACAAGAGAAACAGCATCTGTCACCTCTCCCTGACAGGACGTGGAGCTCTGTGTTTACACACAGAGCTCCAAGTCCCTGCTCTGTCACCGACGATCGCGTGTACCTGACGGACATCGCGGCCGCCGGGTACACGCATCGAATCCTCGGCGATGCGTCGGGATTGTTTTTCCCCGCCGCGCGCCACCCTGTGGCGCGCGCGGGGAATTACAAGTAAATGACGTCCAAAGACGTGACCCCGGCACCTCAGGTCCGCGCTGTTGACGTGTTCTGTCAATAGCGCGGACCCGAAGTGGTTAAACTTATTGCCCATGGGAATATACTTTGCAGTGAGGTTCCAAAGAGTCTTTTTGAAGAATTCCTATTTCTGTTCTGTGTTCATTGGTGCCAATATTCCCTCCCAGTCCAAGCCCTGGAGAGCAGGTCTAACGTCATCATGTACCGGGCAGTGTCTAGGTGATCAATCAGTTCATCTATGCGGGGCATAGGATAGGTGTCAAACTTGGTGATTTTATTCAGGCGGCGAAAGTCATTACAAAACCGCCAACTTCCATCTGGTTTGGGCACTAAGACAATGGGACTGGACCAATCACTATTTGACTCTTCGATCACCCCCAGCTCAAGCATTTTTTTTACTTCCTGGCGAATTGCCTCTCGCCGGGCTTCTGGAATTCTATATAGCTTCAACTTGACCTTCTCCCCTGGTGTGGTGATAATGTCATGTTTAACCCTGGAGACCCAACCTGGCAAATCTGAAAGCTTCTCCCTATTACGGAGCACAACTTCTTTAGCCTCCTGTCGCTGAGTTTTGGACAGAGTCTCCGCTATCCCAACTTCAGGGACAGCCAGGTTAAATGGAGCAGAAAATCGGGTAGTCTCAGCGACCAAGGACTCTCTATCCTTCCATGGTTTCAACAAGTTCACGTGATATATCTGCTTAGGTTTTCGTCTTCCCAGTTGGCTAATTTTATAATTCACCACCCACATTTTCTCCAACACTTCATAAGGACCCTGCCATTTGGCTAGGAATTTACTTTCGACCGTGGGGGACCAGCACCAACACCCTATCACCAGGTGCAAAAAAACAGACCTGGGCCCCACGATTGTAAATCCTCTGTTGAGCCAACTGGGCTTGGGGTAAATGTGCCCTCACAATCGGCATCACTTGGGCAATTCTATCTTGCATTTGTGCCACATGTTCAATTACACTTCGATGAGGGGAACTCTCACTTTCCCACATTTCCCTGGCAATGTCCAGTAGGCCCCCGGGGGTGCCTCCCATACAGTAGCTCAAACGGAGAGAACCCTGTGGACAATTGGGGAACCTCTCTTATGGCAAACATCAGATAAGGGAGCAGATAATCCCAGTTCTTTCCGTTGCATTGCCATGAAATGAGATTTGCCATAGAATGAGATGGTCCGCCTCCATCCCATTCTATTGGCTCACTCATGTCACGTGACATATTTAAACGTCAAGTATTGACGCAAACATCAGTCACAGCTAGGCTATCATAGGGAGAGGATCTCCTCTCCCTGTGATAGCCCGATAGCGCTGTCAGCAGCGTGCCTCCCGCCAGCGCTAAGTACACCCCGCGCCCGCAGCTCTACTCCCCGCACCCCGCGCCCGCAGCTCTTCCCCGTCCTCCGAGCCCGCAGCTCTACTCCCCCATTAAGAAGAATGGGAACGGGGAGAGTCTACGCAGTGGTCACTCACGAGCTGCAGCTGCTCCAGGTTATGTGGGCTGGTGTTGTAAATACTGCGCATGCGCAGGTTTACGCTACTAACTTAGCCAACGCTAGGTCTACGCTAATAGCGTAGACTCTCCCCGTTCCCTGATTCTTAACGGGGGAGTAGAGCTGCGGGCGCGGAGGATGGGGAAGAGCTGCGGGTGCGGGGAGTAGAGCTGCGGGCGCGGAGGACGGGGAAGAGCTGCGGGTGCGGGGAGTAGAGCTGCGGGCGCGGGGTGTACTTAGCGCTGGCGGGAGGCATGCTGCTGACAGCGCTATCGGGCTATCACAGGGAGAGGAGATCCTCTCCCTATGATAGCCTAGCTGTGACTGATGTTTGCGTCAATACTTGACGTTTAAATATGTCACGTGACATGAGTGAGCCAATAGAATGGGATGGAGGCGGACCATCTCATTCTATGGCAAATCTCATTTCATGGCAATGCACCGTCTTTATCCACCACCTTCCTCGACATTTGTTCTAAAGTTTTATTAAACCTTTCCACTAACACGTCTGTTTGAGGGTGATATACTGATGTATGTAATTGGGTCACTTTCAGGACTTTACAAAGTTCTCTGGTCACCCTAGACATAAACGAGGTGCCCTGATCAGTTAGGACTTCCTTAGGAAGACCCACACGGCTGAAAACCTGAAATAACTCTTTGGCAATGGTTTTAGCAGAGGTGTTTCGGAGAGGAACCGCTTCTGGGTAACGGGTGGCATAGTCCATTATTACCAAGATGTGCTGGTGCCCTCTAGTGGACTTCAGTAAGGGGCCAACCAAGTCCATGGCGATCCTCTCAAAAGGGACCTCGATAATGTGCAGGGGTACCAACGGACTGAGGAAATGTGGCATGGGTGCAGTAATCTGACACACTGGACAGGAAGAGCAGTACAATTCCACTTCCTTAGTGATCCCAGGCCAATAAAACCTCTGGGTGATTCTCTCCGGGGTTTTTTCTGCTCCCAAATGTCCCCCAAGAATGTGCCCATGGGCCAGTTTCAAAACCATCTTGCGGTACGGTTTAGGCACTTCCAGTTGCTCAATGGTCTCCTCTAACCTCCGTGACACTCGAAATAACAGGTCCCTTTCAATAATGAAGTAAGGGAGGGCAACCCTCTCATCAGGGTTAACTAACTCCCCATCTATCTTCACTACATTCTCCCGGGCTCTTAGCAATGCGGGGTCCCTCAATTGCTCAGTGATAAAATTTTATCTGTGCACCTCGAAGTCATCAAACCATATCGGCCGCTGTACCTCTTCTGAGGTAGCAGGCTCCTCCCTAGAGACTGGTGTTTCCCCTGCTAAGACTGAGAGCGGAAATTCAAGAGAATCCTCAGTTAGAGGATTCTGGAGTAGATGTTTCAGGCTCAGAAGAACCACTTACTGGGGAATCTGGCCAATCCCAGAGCTCCCAGAACTTTGGGAAATCCTGTCACGTACCTGGTGGACGAGCCCGACGTGCAAGGAGTGGCTGCCCTTACTCCTCTGATCCCGGGACCCCTGGTAGAGTGGACAGGGGGTGCGGGAGTGCAGAGTCGCACGAGCGCCGGTTGCAGCGCAGGTGCTGGGCCGGAAGGCTTCAGAAGGCTTCAGTGCTGCGTAGAGTAGCAAGTGTGGACTGTAGCTGCTGGCGGCAGGTGAAGACGACTGGAGACACAGGAATCACCAGAGCGGGGAGGTGTACCGTAATCCAGTGGAGGTAAGTCCCAGCAGGGGAGTCCAAGGCCGGCTAGCGGGTCAGGTGCAGGTGTAGTAGGCAAGGCAGAGTAGGAGTCAGACCGGGTCGACAACAGACTGGCAGCAGCGGCTAAGGGGGTCAGGCAGGCGGATCGTCAGGCAGGCAATAGGTCAGGGCAGGCGGAAGGCAAGCGGAGTCAGGAACAGGCCGGGTTGTCAGGAACAGATTCAGGTAGGCTAGATACAGATAGTCTCAGGAACTGCTGTAGACCGGACAGCAAGAGGCAAACGCTGACAGCGAGTTTAAATGTCCTTTTTTGGCGCCAGAATGACGTTCGCGCGATGCGCGCGTACCGTTGCCGCGAATGCGCGCGCCCGCTCCCGTCGCAATGCCGTGATCGCGCGCGCGCCACTGCCGCGAATGCGCGTGTCCCAATCGCGCTGACGCGCCGCTAGCGCCATCTGGTGGCCGAAGCTGTTCATGACATTGCCCCCCTCCAATGGGCAGCCTCCGGATGCCCAACCGGGATATTTCCAGCGGGTGGGAGTCTTTAAATGACTGGATTAGTCTTTCAGCGTGTATATTGTCCTCCGGTTCCCATGAATTCTCCTCGGGTCCATACCCTTTCCATTTGACGAGGAATTGAACTTGGTTGCGTCTTTTCCTGCAATCCAGGATGGATTCAACCTCAAATTCCTCCTCGCCGTCTACTAGGACCGGCTCCGGCGGACCTGTGTTCCTCTCAGGAAAGGGATCAGAAACGACTGGTTTAAGCAGGGCCACATGGAAGACCGGGTGAATGCGGAAGGTTTCTGGCAACTCAAGTTCGTAGGCAACCTCATTTATCTTCCTCTTGACAGGAAAAGGGCCCACAAACCTAGGGCCTAGTTTCTTCGAGGGGCATGCAAGTTTTAAATTCAAGGTAGACAGATAAACCTTAGTTCCAGGTTCCAGGTTGAGTTCCCCTCTTCTTTTCTTGTCAAAGATTTCTTTATTACGCTCTTGTGTCTTAGTCATTGTCTCCTGCAGGATCTTATTATTTGTGTCAAAGAAGGTCAGAGTTTCCTGGACGGCGGGTACCGAACACTCCGGGACGGAATTGGACAAGAACAAGGGATGGAAGCCGTAGTTCGCATAGAAGGGCGATTGTTTGGTGGCAGAGTGGACGGAATTATTGTATGCGAATTCCGCCAGGGGTAGCAAGGACACCCAATCTTCCTGCGAGAAGGAGGAGAAGCATCGAAGATACTGTTCGAGTGTCTGATTCGTTCTCTCTGTCTGCCCGTTTGATTGCGGATGGTACGCTGATGAGAACGATAGACCAATCTTGAGACTGCTGCAAAGTGCCTTCCAAAACCTGGAGGTGAATTGCACCCCTCGATCAGACACGATGTCCACAGGAACACCGTGAAGCCTAACCACTTCCTTGATAAAGGCTTTGGCCGTCTCCGGGGCAGAGGGTGTACCCTTCAAAGGTATAAAGTGTGCCATCTTTGAGAGTCTGTCTACTACCACAAAGACAGTGGTGAAACCCTCTGACGGGGGAAGCTCCACAATGAAATCCATGGAGATCATTCTCCATGGTCTTTCTGGTACTGGTAGCGGTTTCAGGAGTCCCCAGGCTCTGAGCTTGCTCCCCTTGTTTCGAGTGCACGTGGTGCAAGATTCCACATAGTCCCTGCAATCCTTCAGGAGCTGGGGCCACCAAAAGGAGCGTTGCAGGAGTTCTGAAGTTTTGTGTACCCCGAAATGGCCCGCCAGCTTGTGGTCATGGCAAGAACTCAGGACACTGACCCGTAGGTCTTCAGGTACGAAGATCTTGTCCTGATGCCAAAGTAAACCGTCCCTAGATTGTAGTTCCAGACTTGAAGAAGGGGAAATCCCAGCAGAGGCTTGCCTGATTTGGGGCAATAGGTCCCTTTGAAGTAACAGGAAATTTCCTGATGGCAGGATGGTATCCGGGGGGTTGGGAGACTCTGAGCTGCCATACATGCGGGATAGAGCGTCAGGCTTAGTATTCTTGGACCCTGGTCTGTAAGTGATGTGAAAGGAAAACCTTGTAAAAAAAAGTGCCCACCTGGCCTGGCGCGGTTTAAGTCTCTTGGCCGCCTTCAAGTATTCCAGGTTCTTGTGGTCTGTGTAAATCAAGATTGGGTGCGCTGCGCCTTCCAGGAGGTACCGCCATTCCTCCAGAGCGGCCTTTATTGCCAACAGTTCTCGGTCCCCTACATCATAATTTCTCTCAGCTGCTGACAGTTTACGGGAAAAGAAGGCGACAGGGTGTAAGAGAGCCTTGGGACCCTGTCTTTGAGATAGCACTGCCCCGACCGCCGTTTCGGAAGCATCTACTTCTAAGATGTAGGGCAGGTTTGCATCGGGATGCCTGAGGATGGATGCAGAGGTGAACAAGTCTTTCAGAGCTTCAAAGGCCGCCTGGGCTTCTGGTGTCCAGCGGAACCGGGTAGTCTGTTTAGTTAGATCGGTTATTGGAGAAATTATGCTGGAGAAGGCCCTGATGAACTTCCTGTAGAAATTCGCAAAGCCGACGAAACGCTGAACGCCCTTCTTGTCTACAGGCGCTGGCCAATCACGGATTGCGGAGACCTTCTTGGGATCCATTTCCACCCCCTTTACTGAGATTATGAGCCCCAGGAATTGTATGCTCGAGCGTTCGAACTCGCATTTCTCAGGCTTGGCATAAAGTCCGTGAGCTCGGAGTCGCTCGAGCACGTTTTTGACATGTTCCCGATGTTTCTCCAGGGAAGGGGAGAAAATTAAGATATCGTCCAAGTAAACGATCACAAAGAGGTCGAGGAAGTCTCTGAAGATGTCATTCACAAAGTGTTGGAACGTCGCTGGGGCGTTACAAAGTCCGAAGGGCATAACTAAATATTCGAAGTGTCCGAAACGGGTACGGAAGGCGGTCTTCCACTCGTCCCCTTCACGTATGCGGACCAAGTTGTAGGCCCCGCGGAGATCTAATTTAGTAAAGATGACCGCGGCCCCCAGACGTTGGAACAGTTCAGGTACCAAGGGCAGCGGGTACCGATTTTTGATGGTGATTTTGTTGAGTTCCCGGTAATCCACACAGGGACGAAGAGAGTGGTCTTTCTTTTCAACAAAGAAGATCCCTGCTCCCGCTGGTGATGTGGACGGGCGGATGAACTTCTTTCTTAGACTGTCCTCAATGTAGGTCTTCAAAGTCTCAAGTTCAAGACCCGTTAAGGGAATGATCCTACCGAAAGGGACTTCGGCCCCCGGGAGGAGTTCAATGGGGCAGTCGTAGGACCTATGAGGCGGAAGGGTCTCTGCTCCCTTCTTACTGAAGACATCCAGGTAGTCGTGGTAAATTTCAGGGACAGATTGGCGGGTTTCAACATCAGAGTCCATGCAGAGTAAGGACGGAGGCGGAGATACTACTTGCAGGCAGTGCTGTTGGCAATAAGGAGATTGGAAGCTGATCTCTCCCGTGGTCCAGTTGACCCGTGGATTGTGGACCTGTAGCCACGGCAAGCCCAGTATGACAGGGAACAGGGGGGAGTCAATCACATCCAGGCACAGTAGTTCATGGTGGTTGCCAGCGATGGTGGTGGCTAAAGGCTGGGTTTCTCGGGTAACCGGTCCGGATCTTAACGTGGAGCCATCAGCTAAGTATACAGAGAGTCCAGTAGCCCTAGGGCGAAGAGGGATCTGATGTCTGGAGGCGAAGGCTTGATCCAAAAAGCAGCTGCAGGCTCCTGAATCAATAATGGCGCTGACTTGGATAGTCCTTTCTGGAAGCTGGAAGAAAACGGGAACAGCTAGGTGAGTGGAATTGCCTGGGAGAATAGGTGAGTGAACAGATGACGTGGACAGACACTTACGGAGCTTTGCGGGACAGGTCCTCACGTAGTGGCCAGCTTCCCCGCAATACAGACACAAGTTGTTGGCCCTGCGGCGTTGGCGTTCCTCAGGGGTGAGGGAAGGACGGAGGAGGCCTAATTGCATCGGCTCAGAGGTATCAGGGGCAGATGAGGCAGTCGGAGTTGGTAGAGCTGGATTGGAAACGGTCGGTACCCGTGGCATCATCCAGACAGGGCGAGATGGGGCCGTGGCTCTTTCAGTTCTGCGCTCCCTCAGGCGTCGGTCAATCTGAATGGTCAGGTTAATTAACGCTTCCAATGTTCCTGGGACTCCTACCCGGGCCAGTTCGTCCTTGAGTGATTCGGAAAGACCTAGGCGGAACTGGTAACAGAGGGCCGCATCATTCCACCTTGTATCCGAACTCCATCTGCGGAATTCGGACACGTAGTCCTCAGCTGGTCGGCGACCCTGCTGTAGAGCGTGCAGGGCAGCTTCCGCGGAGGCGGTCTGATGAGGATCTTCATATAGTAAGGACATAGCCTGAAAGAAGGTGGTCAGGTCATCAAGTGCAATGTCCTTTTGTTCCATCAGGCGATGGGCCCAGGCTTGCGGTTCGCCCGAAAGTAGTGCGATGACAAAACCGACTTTAGTAGCTTCTAGGGAGAAAGTCCGTGGCTGTAGGGCGAAGTAAAGTTCGCAAGCATTGCGGAAAGCCCGATATTTGCTACGTTCTCCGGAGAACCTTTCTGGCGTAGGAACTTTTGGTTCAGGTGGCAGCATGATGACAGAGGGAGATGTGGATGTGCCGGAAGCAGCAGAGGTGGAGGCGGGAGCAGATAACGCCTGGACGCGATTTTCCAGACGTGTGTAGCCCTCTTGCAGGGTACGGACGGCTTGGGTCAGTCCATCCAGGTGGCGACAAAGTTCCTGCATAGGATCCACTCCCTGCGCGGGCTCGGTCACGGCTGTCCGGTACTGTCACGTACCTGGTGGACGAGCCCGACGTGCAAGGAGTGGCTGCCCTTACTCCTCTGATCCCGGGACCCCTGGTAGAGTGGACAGGGGGTGCGGGAGTGCAGAGTCGCACGAGCGCCGGTTGCAGCGCAGGTGCTGGGCCGGAAGGCTTCAGAAGGCTTCAGTGCTGCGTAGAGTAGCAAGTGTGGACTGTAGCTGCTGGCGGCAGGTGAAGACGACTGGAGACACAGGAATCACCAGAGCGGGGAGGTGTACCGTAGTCCAGTGGAGGTAAGTCCCAGCAGGGGAGTCCAAGGCCGGCTAGCGGGTCAGGTGCAGGTGTAGTAGGCAAGGCAGAGTAGGAGTCAGACCGGGTCGACAACAGACTGGCAGCAGCGGCTAAGGGGGTCAGGCAGGCGGATTGTCAGGCAGGCAATAGGTCAGGGCAGGCGGAAGGCAAGCGGAGTCAGGAACAGACCGGGTTGTCAGGAACAGATTCAGGTAGGCTAGATACAGATAGTCTCAGGAACTGCTGTAGACCGGACAGCAAGAGGCAAACGCTGACAGCGAGTTTAAATGTCCTTTTTTGGCGCCAGAATGACGTTCGCGCGATGCGCGCGTACCGTTGCTGCGAATGCGCGCGCCCGCTCCCGTCGCAATGCCGTGATCGCGCGCGCGCCACTGCCGCGAATGCGCGTGTCCCAATCGCGCTGACGCGCCGCTAGCGCCATCTGGTGGCCGAAGCTGTTCATGACAAATCCCTTCCCACAATGGCGTCATGTGGCAGTTAGGGAACTAAACCCACTTGGTGACACAAGTTACCGAGGGAGGTTTCAAAGGAAACCGTAGTCACCGGATATTCTCGAGTGTCCCCATGTACACAAATTACAACCATTTTCCTAGGATGTAAGGTTTTTCCCACCACTAGATCACTTTTCACTAAGGTGACCAAGCTACCTGAATTCAACAATATCATAACATCTTTACCATCTAAGCACATTCTACATAAAGGTTTCTCATTCCCCTTTACTGCAGTGCATGTGGTTGCAAAGAGGGACTGTCGTCTCTCTGTCAGAAAGTCACACTGCATGGGTTCATCAACCGCTGAGCAAACCGCTGCTACATGTACCTCTTCCTGGCAACGGAAACAAATCAACCTTCTGGTCCTCTCCTGTGGGATGGGTCTTCCAGGCCGCTCTCGCCAAACATTAGCAGAAGTCCCGATAATACCTCTAGTTGCTCTTTGGTCCTTCTCTCTACCCCCATCCCTTGATGCAGTCTTACCTATAGGTGGGGAGGATCTGGTCTTGGGGTGAAAAGTCTGTGCGTCTCTGGGTGAAGAGGAGAAATTCTCTGTTGCTAGGTACCTTTCGACCAGGTCTACTAGTTTGTCTGCAGTTTCTGGACCACCGTGGCTTACCCATTTCTGCAGGGTGTTAGGAAGAGACCTAAGAAATTTGTCCATGACTACTCGCTCCAAAATTTTTGGCCTGGACAGAGTTTCTGGCTGCAGCCATTTCCTAGCCAAATGGATGAGGTCATACATCTGCGACCGAGGTGGCTTCCTGTCAGGGCACCAATTCTGCGGACTTTGATCGCGCGCACATGCGCAGTAGAACGACGCGACCGCACGTCTCTATTCAGCGCATGCGCGCGCACGTACGCGGGCACGGTCCGGCAGCGCGACGTGTGCGGGAGCGCGCGCGTGGCGCGAGCTCACGCGATTCCGTCGGAGCCAATCACAGGGCTCACCACCCTATTTAAACCGGCCCCTACCTTGTATCATAAGGCCGCGGTGCTCACTCGCATACTGGATTGGTTCCACCACTCCTCAACCAAGCTCTGGGTTCAGTTGGAGAGCCACATGAACCCTATTGAACTCTCTGCTCTCCCATGGACCTCACCCACGGTTCGGGGGGGTTCGGGCCCTTTCAGCGACCTTACCCTTCAAACGATCCAGACCTGGGATCGCTTACGATCTAGGAGGGGCTTGTCGAATCACATGGGGCCCATGACTCCCTTTTTCGGGACCCCAGCCTTTCCGCCGGCCATGTCCGTAACAAGATTCGGACCATGGCGAAAAGAGGATCATAGGAGACTAGCCCAGGTCCTTCATGCAGACCCCACCCTGAGGACGGATACCCTGACCGATCCGTCCTCCCGACACCCCACACGGTGGCTTCTGAGGCAACAGATTACTTCTTACATTCGAATTCTCCCGTCCATCCCGGATATCCTTTCTGAACCGACGGAGTTTGAGGCACTGCTTCTACAGACGGATCCTCCAACGCATGTGGTATCTCAACTCTACTCCCTGTTGCTCAATATCTCCTTCCCTGACCCCCCGCTGTTTACAGTGGCCTGGGAGATGGACCTCCGTCACTCTATCTCCCTTCTTGACTGGAAGAAGTGTTTTGTCCTGACACACAAACTATCCTCGGCCACTAAGATGCAGGAGAAAGGGTTCAAGTTGCTAACGAGGTGGTATAGATGCCCAACAACTGTCCATCATTTTGATTCGGCAGTGCCGGATACCTGCTGGCGGTGTCTTAATCACCGGGGAACCATGCTCCACATCTGGTGGGACTGCCCTCCTGTGCAGGGATTCTGGCAGCGGATTTTCAAACTCTACTGCAAACTGGTGGCGACCTCTATTCACCCCTCTCCTGAGATTGCTCTCTTATCTATACTTCCGGGCACGTTCAAATCCATCAAAAACGATATACTACGACACTTCCTGGCGGCGGCCAGAGTGGTAATCCCCCGTCATTGGAGATCGGCAACCATGCCTTCCCTGGGAGATTGGGCTGTCGAAGTGGACCGCATAAGGGACCTCGAGCGTCTGTTGGCGGAGGAGGGTGGTAAAAGCGAGCAGTTCTCCCTCACATGGACTTCATGGTCCATGTTCCGATACTCTTCTGAGTTTGTCTCTTGGGCCGAACTTGCCATGGACGATGTGACCCTGATGCCATGATGGAGTGACTCTTGTCCATTGATTCTGGTCCCCTGTCTCTATGCCCCCCCTTTTTTTTATCTGCCCCTGCTTCTTGTCCTTTTCTTGATATCTAAATACTTCCTTGAGAATTCATAGAGCTAACGTATCATGGCCTTGACCCACCTATGGTTATTTGCCCGTTATGGGACCCCATGGGTCTTATATTACTTTCAGGTTCGTGTATAATCTCTCCCACTACACCGCGTGTGATACAACACTGCACCCCTCACTACTGTGAGGTTGGTAGATACACATAATGATTATTTCATGTACCTAGAGATTGCTCAATCATACGGCCCTATGTTGGTCCACACGCACATGCTCTTATCCCCCTATTTTTTTTTTTTTTTTTTGTTTCTTCTCTTTGATCACATACATTAGACATGCTTTTAATATGTCATATACGATGATTACTGTTGATATATTTGCTTTGACTGTATGTACTACTTGAGCCGTTATTTGCCTCTCTATTCCTCCTTTTTTTCTGAATAAAATAAGATTGAATTAAACCGGCCCCTGACACATGGCAGGTTGCTGGTTTGTCATCAGCTCCTGTATGTGTCTAGTTGCTGTGAACCTGTTTATCCTGAAAACCTTCTGGCTTACCTGTTTGAATCCTGATCTCGGCCTGCCTTGGACTCTGCTGACCTCTCCAACCCTTGACCCCGGCTTGCACTCCTGGACTCTGCTAACCTCTCCAATCCTCTGATCTCTGCCCGTATCCTTGGACTTCCGCTGACCTCTCCGATCCTTTGACCCCGGCTTGTATTATTGGACTTCCTTGATCTCTTTGACCCGTGATCCACAACCTGTACCTTGAACTAGTTTTGCCTGTTTGGTCCTCTGTTCCCTGTTGGTGCCACGGACTGTCTTCTCGGCCTGTCTGTAGATCCGGTGCCTTCCTTGATCTACACCTTGACCCAGTTTCCTGTTTCCGGTACCGGTGCCTCCTGGTGCTGTCACCTCTCTGTCTCCATCACCAGAGGGCGGTCAGCACTGGTTCGCAAAGGTGAGCCGCCCGCAGCATCTTGGCCTTGGTAAGTTCTTGAGACTCTGACAGTACAAACCAGCCAGATGTCTGAGGCCGACCGGGTGCGCTCACCATTCGAAACTCTCTGCCAGCAAGTCTCCGCCCTGACCGAAGCGGTGCAAAAACGACAGGAGGGATACCTCCAGATGGACGGCCGTCTACAGCAAATAGCCACTCCTCCAGGACCTTCTGCAGCCCCTACCGTCCAAACGACAGGGCACACAGCTCCGCCATCTTCTTCGGGTCCAGCGGTAATGATCTCACACCCTGAACCCCGAGTACCTACACCCGAACGGTTTGTAGGTGACCGAAGGAAGTATCAGGCCTTTAAGAGCACCTTGTATTTTGCCCTACAACCAAGGACCTTTTGCTCAGAAGCTGTAAAAGTAGGGTTTGTCATCTCCCTTCTCTCGGATGAGCCCCAGGCCTGGGCCCATGGCTTAATGGAACAAAGAAGCCCTGTTCTGGACACCATTGACGCCTTCTTCACTCACATGGCCAAGCTCTATGACGATCCGCTGCGCTCTGCCACCGCAGAAGCTACCCTCCACAATTTGAGTCAGGGCCGGCGGCCCATAGAGGACTATACTGCTGAGTTCAGGAAGTGGTCAGCAGACACAGGTTGGAACGAAGTGGCTTTAAAGTACCAGTACCGTCAGGGTCTCTCCGAGGCCCTCAAAGATGAACTTGCATGCTCTGAAACCCCCGCTTCACTGGAAGGCCTGATCCAAGCTGCCACCAAACTGGACCGTCGCCTGCGGGAGCGGCGTTCTGAGCGGTTCCAGACCACCCGTCTCAGTTGGGCTCCACCAAGACAGCCTTCAGTACCCATTCCTCCACCTGCCTCATCCAGTCCCTCATTGCCGGATCCAGAGCCTATGCAGCTTGGCGTAGTTCGAGCACCACTCACCCCAGAGGAACGACTGCGCAGGCGACGGGAGAATCTTTGCCTCTACTGTGGCGCGGGTAACCACTTCCTCCTCAACTGCCCTGTCAGGCCTAGTAAGTCGAAACTTTCACCGGTGTTTAATTACCATACCTCCCAATTACCACAGACTTACATCGTGCTTTTTCTTTCTCTTCAGCTTCCGGACGGGGAGACCCGCCTGCCGGCAATCGTTGATTCTGGAGCTTGCAGCAGCTTCTTGGACTCTACTACGGCCCGGAAGTTGCATGTCCCCTGCCGTACTAAAGACGTTCATCTTCAGGTCCTCTTGGCTGACGGTTCCCGTCCTTGCTCTGGTCTGGTCACCCAGGAAACTCTCCCTCTGCTTGCTACCACGGATTCAGGTCACCAAGAGCACCTGCGTCTGGACCTCATCTCATCCCCTATGTATCCCATTATCCTGGGTCTTCCGTGGTTGCAGCTTCACCAACCCTGTATCAATTGGCTCACAAAAGAAATAAACCTTACCTCCTCATATTGCTCCCAGCACTGCTTTCCACTTCCTCCGGCCTCCTGCTCTACCATTCTAAAACCACCAGAAAGTCTTCTGCATGTCCCCCCGGTCTACCTGGAATTCAAAGACGTTTTCGATAAACAACAGGCCGATTGTCTGCCCCCACATCGACCTTACGACTGCCCCATCGATCTCCTGCCGGGCGCCAAGATCCCTTTTGGCCGAGTCTTCCCTCTCTCCGAGACCGAGTTAGCAGCTCTCAAAACCTACATCAACGAAAACTTAGAGAAGAAGTTCATTCGACCTTCCTCCTCTCCCGCGGGGGCCGGGATCTTTTTTGTCGAAAAGAAGGACGGCTCCCTTAGACCTTGCATCGACTACAGAGAGCTAAACAAGATCACCATTAAAAATAGGTACCCATTACCACTCATCTCGGAGTTATTTCAACGATTTCGCTCAGCACAAATTTTCTCCAAGCTCGACCTTCGGGGCGCCTACAATCTAGTCCAGATCAGGGAAGGGGACGAGTGGAAGATGGCATTTAGGTCTAGATTCGGACATTTCGAATACTTAGTCATGCCCTTCGGACTCTGCAACGCCCCGGCCACTTTTCAACATCTAGTCAATGATATATTTCGCCAACACCTGGACGACTTTCTTGTCGTATACTTAGATGACATCCTCATCTTCTCGGCCACGTTGGAACTTCACCGTGATCACGTCAAACAGGTTCTCATGATCCTCAGAAAACACCGGTTATATCTCAAAGCAGAGAAGTGCGAGTTTGAGAGATACTCAGTACAGTTCCTGGGTTTCATAATATCTACAAATGGGATTGCCATGGACCCCCAGAAGGTCAAGGCCATTCAAGACTGGCCGGCCCCGACAGATAAAAAAGGCGCTCAACGCTTTATTGGCTTCGCCAACTTCTACAGAAGATTCATCTTTGGGTTCTCCGCCATTGTTTCTCCCATCACCCAGCTCACAAGGCAAGGAAACCGTTTTCAATGGTCCCAGGAAGCCCAGGAGGCTTTTTCCAAATTAAAGATAGCATTTTCCTCTGCTCCTGTCCTACACCATCCTGATCCTGCACTACCGTTCATCTTAGAAGTTGATGCCTCTGAGTCCGCTACGGGCGCTGTCCTATCCCAGAGGCAGGGACCCAAATCTCTTCTGCACCCTGTTGCCTATGCCTCCCGGAAACTCTCTTCGTCTGAAAAGAACTATGACGTGGGCGATAGGGAGCTGCTCGCCATCCAATTTGCGCTAGAAGAATGGAGGCACCTGCTGGAGGGGGCAAGCCATCCCATCCTAATCTTCACAGACCACAGGAATTTAGAGTACTTACGCTCCGCGAAGCGTCTTCGACCCAGACAGGCCCGCTGGGCACTCTTCTTCACTCGCTTCAACTTCCACATTACGTATAGACCCGGATCAAAGAACGGTAAAGCAGATGCCCTTTCAAGGATGTTTCCCGAAACTCCCAACTCATCAGAACCCAGTACTATTCTAAAACCTCAAAATTTTTTCTTGATTTCTCAGTCAGACCTTTTCAGTTCTCTTAAGGAGGCATCGCACCAATGCTCCGACCCAGAAATCTCGTCCCTGGTTAAACGAGAGGACTTATGGTGGTCCCGAGACAAGATCTTCGTGCCAAGGGAGGTAAGACAGTTACTTCTTAGCACCTTCCACGACCTTAAGCTTGCAGGACATTTTGGGACACGCAAGACCTCTGAACTGATCGCTCGGTCCTTTTGGTGGCCTAATTGGAAACGGGACTGTAAGACCTATGTGGCCTCCTGCACTTGTTGCCAGCGCAACAAGGGATCCAACACTAAGACCTGGGGCCTACTCAAGCCATTACCCGTCCCGGAGCGTCCTTGGGCAGACATATCAATGGACTTTATCGTGGACCTGCCACCTTCTGAGGGGTTCACCACGATCTTAGTCGTGGTCGACCGCTTGTCCAAGATGGCGCATTTCCTGCCCATGATCGGCACACCCTCAGCCTCTGACACAGCAAAGATGTTCTTTAACGAAATCATCAGACTTCACGGGGTCCCTAAGAGCGTCGTATCCGATAGGGGTACACAATTTACGTTAAGTTTTGGAAGGAACTCTGTAAGTCCCTGGAAGTGAAAGTCTGCCTGTCCTCGGCCTACCATCCTCAGAGCAACGGCCAAACCGAGAGAACCAATCAGACTTTAGAGCAGTACCTCCGCTGTTTTTGTTCAGCCTCCCAGGATGATTGGCGATCCCTACTAGCCTCTGCTGAGTTTGCATACAATAATTCGGTTCATGCAACTACCAACCAAACCCCATTCTGGGCCAACTGTGGCTTCCATCCCTCCTTCCTGCCAGACCTCATTCCTGATACACCTGTTCCGGCCGTCCAGGGAACGTGTAACTGCCATTAAACAGAACTTCCAGTTACTACAAAAAGTAATGCAACAAGCTCAGGAGGACTATAAAAAATTCTTCGACAGAGGAAGGAAGGACTGTCCTACATTTTAGGTCGGCGAGGAGGTTTGGCTATCCACTTCACATCTTAAACTACCTATTTCCTCACAAAAATTGGGCCCAAGATTTATTGGCCCATTCAAAATTAAACGCAGGATCAACTCTGTGGCCTTTGAACTGGTGCTACCCGAGTCTTATAGAATACATCCGGTAATCCATGCTTCCCTGCTTAAACCTCTGGTTCCGGATCCTTTTCCAGGCAGGGAGGAACCTCCACCTCCGCCAGTAGAGGTTGAAGGGGAAAGAGAATTTGAAGTGGAGACTATTCTGAACTGCAGGAAGAGAGGGAGACAACTCCAATACCTCATTAAATGGAAGGGCTATCCTCCGGAGGACAATTCTTGGGAACCTTCCAGGAACATTCATGCCCCTCGATTGATCCGGACCTTTCATCGAGAACATCCTGAACTAATGGCCAGTTTGGGCGTCCGGAGTTCGCCCCTTGGGGGGGGGGCACTGTCAGGGCACCAATTCTGCGGACTTTGATCGCGCGCACATGCGCAGTAGAACGACGCGACCGCACGTCTCTATTCAGCGCATGCGCGTGCACGTACGCGGGCACGGTCCGGCAGCGCGACGTGTGCGGGAGCGCGCGCGTGGCGCAAGCTCACGCGATTCCGTCGGAGCCAATCACAGGGCTCACCACCCTATTTAAACCGGCCCCTGACACATGGCAGGTTGCTGGTTTGTCATCAGCTCCTGTATGTGTCTAGTTTCTGTGAACCTGTTTATCCTGAAAACCTTCCGGCTTACCTGTTTGAATCCTGATCTCGGCCTGCCTTGGACTCTGCTGACCTCTCCAACCCTTGACCCCGGCTTGCACTCCTGGACTCTGCTAACCTCTCCAATCCTCTGATCTCGGCCCGTATTCTTGGACTTCCGCTGACCTCTCCGATCCTTTGACCCCGGCTTGTATTATTGGACTTCCTTGATCTCTTTGACCCGTGATCCACAACCTGTACCTTGAACTAGTTTTGCCTGTTTGGTCCTCTGTTCCCTGTTGGTGCCACGGACTGTCTTCTCGGCCTGTCTGCAGATCCGGTGCCTTCCTTGATCTACACCTTGACCCAGTTTCCTGTTTCCGGTACCGGTGCCTCCTGGTGCTGTCACCTCTCTGTCTCCATCACCAGAGGGCGGTCAGCACTGGTTCGCAAAGGTGAGCCGCCTGCAGCATCTTGGCCTTGGTAAGTTCTTGAGACTCTGAGGCCCCATACACACGATCGGATATATCCGATGAAAACGGTCCGCGGACCATTTCCATCGGATATGTCCGATCGGGAGTTTGATCCGATGGCGTGTACACACCATCGGATCAAATTCCCCGCCGCCAGACGGCGCGGTGACGTAGTGGTGACGCGGCGGTGACGTTGACGCCGCCGCGTCACCGCCACGTCACGTCACCAGGAAGTAAAACACTTCCGCGCATGCGCCGAATCCATTCGGCAGCGGCGCGGCGGCGGTGGGAGCCGACATGTCTGCTGGTAAGTGTACTAACCAGCAGACATGTCGGGCGGACAGATTCCCACCGGATAGATTTCAAAGCTTGCTTTGAAATCTGTCGGGTGGAGAAATCTGTCCGCTAGCCCATACACACGAGCGGAGATGTCTGCTGAAACGGTCCATCGGACCGTTTTCTGCGGACATATCCCCTCGTGTGTACGCGGCCTGACACTTCCTCAGCTGATAACTCCAATTGTGGACCCGCTGAGCACGGACATCCAGGGTTACACCAAAACGTGCCAATATTTCCTCTTTTAACCAATCGTAGTTTTTTGCATCTGCAAACTCCAAATCAAAATATACCTTTTGGGCTTCTCCAGATAATAGGGGGCCACTAGTCCAGCCCACTCTTCTTTAGGCCAACTCTCTTTTTCCGCTGTTCTCTCAAACGTGGTCAGAAACATCTCAGGGTCATCATCTGCATCATCTTTGGCAATAAGTGGCTAACCCGAAAAGTCGATATGTTACTGGCCTGACTCCCAGCCTCGGTCTGCTGTCTCTGAAGTAGGGATGAGCTTCGTGTTCGATGCGAACACATGTTCGCTTCGAACATTGCCTGTTCGGTCGTTCGTCGAAAAATGAACAAAACGGGTCGTTCGCGCCAAATTCGAATGACGCGCAATGGCCCATAATTCACTGCGGCGTTGCGCGCTGATGATTGGCCAAGCATGCACCATGACCCCGCATGCTTGGCCAATCACAGCGCCCAAAATACAAAGAGACCTAATTGGCCAAAGCCTGGGTGTTTTGGCCAATTAGGGCTCAAGGCTTTAGCACACGCCCCACACTATAAAAGGCCGCCTCCTGGGCGGCCTCGTGTAGTGTGTTCCGGCTTGCTTTCAGAGAGAGAAGTCAGACAGACAGTGAGTTAGAGAGAGATAGATAGATAGAGACACAGGGGTCGATTCATGTAGCACTTACTCCGGCGTTTTTAGAGATGCGCGGCGTAACTGTTACTTCGCGCCGTCGGATCCATGCGCCGTACCTACTATACCAGATCCGCCTTCAAATAGGCTACTTCTTACCGGTGTAACTTTTCCACGCCGGCGTGGCTTTGGCGCATCTTTACGCGGGACAGATCAACCGTTCCCATGGATTATGTATTCAAATATGCAAATGAGGGAGAACCGCCAAATCAGAAACGTACGTTTGTCCGGCGCCGGCGTTTTCCGGTGCGCGTAACTGCAATTTCCTGCGGAAAGTCACCCCTCATAAAGCAGGGGTAACTTTGCTCCAGAGATGAACAGATCAGCTGGAGAGCAGCTAAAGCAACACTGTTACAGACGAATTGAGCTAAAACACTTGCTGGACAACACAACTGTCTGCCAACATGCCAGGGGCAGCCTTGCTCATAGCCCTACAGCGTCGACGTGCACGTAGGAGGGCACGGGAGAGGATATTCCGCACGCGCATTGACGTGTTTGGCATGAGTGATTTGGAGGTGTTTCGCCTATTCAGATTCAGCCCTGAAGCCATCCTGGAATTAGCCACAACCCTGCAGGATGACATCACCAGCCAGACACACCGCTCACATGCAGTGCAGCCACTGGTGAAGGTCCTGGCAACACTCCATTTCCTTGCCAGTGGATCTTTTCAAAGAACAAGTGGATTGGTGGCTGGGATGTCACAGTCCACCATGAGCAGATGCGTGCACCAGGTTATCCCAGCAATCCTCAGACGCATGGCCAACCAAATCATCAAACCCACCACTGAGGAGCTGCGGCTGAAGGCAATGACAGATTTCTACAGAATTGCCCGAATCCCACGCACCGTGGGGGCCATTGATTGCACACATGTGGCACTACAGCCCCCCCCCCGGGACACAGAGCACATATACTGCAATCGGAAGCATTGGCATTCCATCAATGTACAGGTGATAGTTAATGCCCAAGGCTTAATATGGCACGTCCGTGCCAAGGACCCCGGGGCCAACCACGACAGCTACATATACCGTCAAAGCACCATCTCCACAGAATTTGAACAGAACGTGTATGGGGACAGCTGACTGGTTGGTGAGTGACATGGGTGGCAGGCATGACTGCCCCCCCCCATGTTGCACACATCACAACGGGCACATGCACTACTAACATCCTCCTGTCTTTTCCTTACCAGGTGACTCGGCATATGCACTTGGACCCCATCTCATGACTCCATTCCGGGATCCCCAAACCAGAGGAGAGGAAAGATACAATGAAGCACACATAAAAACCTGTGCAGTGGTGGAGCGCACATTTGGCCTCCTGAAGTCCCGTTTCCGATGCCTGGATAAGTCTGGGGGTACCCTGTTGTATTCCCCAAACTTCGTGTGCCAGATCATTGGGGCATGTTGCATGCTGCACAACTTTGCAGTGAGAAAGGGCCTGGAGATTCACTTACGTGATGACCTGACCCCCGAACCACACAGTCCCCCCCTGCCCGAGGGTTCCCCGTCTGCTGAGGGAAGAGCAGTCAGGAGGGTCCTCTGGTAGGCTACTTTTCACGTTAAACACACACATTAATCATGGCACAATGAGAATGCATGCATGCACACCACTGTGATCCCTAACACACACACCCCACATCCTCATCAAATTGGATTAGACCAAAGTACACCACATGGGACTTGGGAGCAGCAACGCCATGCCACGGCTCCAATTATGTTGCTGTACATTCATACACCATTCACACGTGTCGTGGGGATAATTTCTCCCCAACGACTGAGGGTGACACCCCTTAATGGCAGGAGTGTCACCCCCACACATTCACACCACATTCACACTGTAGCCTGCACTCCTCACCGTGTGCAGGGAGATCAAAATAAATAAAACTCATAATCTGAGTATCAAACATAAATTAACATAAATCAACGGCCCTGTCGTGGGCTCCTTCTTGTCCCTAGGCTCCTGGGGCCCAGTTGCCTGGTGCGAGCCACAGGTGGGGGGGCTGGGGGGGCTGGTGGTAGGTATTGGTGGCAGCCTGCATCCGCAGCTGGCGGGTGGTATTGCTGCGCTGTTGTCGCCGTGTCTGCCTCCCCTCCTCACGGACAGCAGCTGCCAGGCTCCGGACCTCAGAGACCAGGCCAGATGTTGTGATCTGCAGGTCCACCAGACAGGACAGATGGGCTGCCCCGTTCACAACAACATCCTGCAGACTTTCATTGATATTTGTATTCTGCCCAGCCTGCTGGGTGATGGCTTCCTGCACTGCCACAGTGCAAGCAGCCTGGCTCTCGGCCGAGGACGCCAGGCTATCTGCGACCCGATGCAGATCACCCGCAAGACACCCAATATGGCGGGTCTGCCTTGTCTGGTCCCTTGCCAGATGGTCCTCAAACTCGTCAGGGACTCCTCGTGATTTTTTGGTTGCCTTACTAGAGGCCTGAGAGGCTGGAGGACGGCTGTAGGGGAGGTCCCTTGAGGGGGTATCCCTGGAGGGGATGGTGTCCCTTGATGGGGTATCCCTGGAGGGGATGGTGTCCCTTGATGGGGTATCCCTGGAGGGGATGGTGTCCCTTGATGGGGAATCTATCATGGGGGGGAGGTTTGGGAGGGCCCAGGTATGGGGGTCTCATCCAGCAGATACAGAGCACCCTTTTCTACCCCGACATGCTCCTCCTCAACCTCCTCAAGCAATGATGTAGGGGCGATCTCCACCATGGATGGGGTGGCTCGCCCTGCAACCAATGACGGACCAGCTCCATCCTGCGCATCTGTGGATGACACAAAACAATCACATGTTGGAGTACCCACACACTTGTCACATGGAACCCCCCCCCACGCAACACACCAGAAAGCAGATAAAACACACCTGACCTCAAAGGCTGATCCCCTGATTCGAAGCCCGGCAGACCCTCCACAAGCTCCCAATCCAGCAACCTGGCCACGACCATGTCCTCTGGCGTCAGGGTGATTCTTGTGGCTGGTCCTCCACCTGTGCCACTGGCATGCTTCCTGATTGCCACTAGCTTATCTTTTACCAGTCTCCGCATGTCATTAATCTTCTTGCGGATGTGCTTGGACTCCCTGTCCGCCACACCGACAGCATTGACCTGCCTGGTTAGTTCCGCATAAATGCGGGTTTTCTCTGATTTCCCAGTGTTGGCACTCTGTGGCCCATAGAGGCGGGCACCATGTTGGGAGAGCCTATCTGTGATCACAGCCTTCTCCGCTGGGCTGAAATTCAACATTCTCCGGTCAGTGGGAGTCTCTGGTGCAGCCATAATAAATGAAAAAAGCAGGATGCAAAAGCCCTAGCAATTCAAAAAAAAGCTGGTCGCGTTTTGCAAGTGAGTGGCGCTTCTGTGTGCGTATTTATGCACTGGAGTAGGAAGTGGTGCGGCGGATCTTGGTGGTGATGTTGGCGCCGTACTGCGCATGCGCAGAGGAGGCAGACAGTCAGGTGACATCATTGCGAATGCGCCGTTTAAGATACACCGTACGGATCTCTCTGCGCCACCGTCAGACCATCATTTGCATGTGGTGACGCCCACTTACAGTTCCGCCGCTTTACGCCGTCGAAAAACCGCTGCGCAGGTCAGTGAAAAATTGATGAATAAAGTACATGCCTCTCCGCGCTGGTACGGCGTAGCGGAAAAAAGATGCGCCACGCCGGAGCAACGATGCGCCATTGTACATGAATCTACCCCACAGTGTCTTTTCAGATAGATAGATAGATAGATAGAGATAGATAGATAGAGCAGGGAGGCTAGTAGTCAGTATACTTACATTTATTGTTTGTAGAGAATATATTGACATCCCTAGGAGTTTTCAATATATTTATAAACTGTATAGCTTAGCTAGATCTGCTATTAGTATCTGTCAGGCAGGAGATTGTACTTGATGCAGTGCTCTAACGTGTTGTATTGCCTGCATTAGGGTTTACCTTAAACATAGTACTCCGTGTTAGTCAACGTGTGCTAGTTAATTGCACATAGAGGCATTACCTGTTACTGCAAGTGTGCTATTTATTTGCACAGAAACGCAGTTGCTGTTAATGCAAGTGGGCTATTGAATTGCACAGAAACGCAGTCGCTCTGACTGTGCGTGTGCTGTTTAATACCACCTGAACGCAGTTGGTGTCACTGCGTGTGTGCTATTACATAGCACCTGAGCGCAGTTGGTCTCACTGCGCTTGTGATGTTACATACCACCTGAGCGCATTTGGTGTCACTGTACGTGTGCTGTTACATACCACCTTAGCGCAGTTAGTGTCACTGCACGTGTGCTGTTACATACCACCTGAGCACATTTGGTGTCATTGCACTTGTGCTGTTACATACCACCTGAGTGCATTTGGTGTCACTGCACGTGTGCTGTTACATACCACCTGAGCGCATTTGGTGTCACTGCATGTTTGCTGTTACATACCACCTGAGCGCATTTGGTGTCATTGCACGTGTGCTGTTACATACCACCTGAGCGCATTTGGTGTCACTGCACGTGTGCTGTTACATACCACCTGAGCGCAGTTGGTGTCACTGCACTTGTGCTGTTACATACCACCTGAGCGCATTTGGTGTCACTGCACGTGTGCTGTTACATACCACCTGAGCGCAGTTGGTGTCACTGTGCTTGTGCTGTTACATACCACCTGAGCGCACTAGGTACAGGGGCGTTTTAATTATTCTTATTAATGTTTGTTACGTAAAAATTCAATAAGACCTCCCCTTCAGGTTGGGAAGCATCAGTTCAGGGGGGAAAAACAAAAAAAAACAGCTCTCATGCTTTCATCCGCCATTGCAGCTTTGATTCTGTTAATGCATCTCGAGTGAACTGGGCATGCTCGGACACTTAAATTGGAAGCCGAGCCTCCGGCGAAGAAGAAGCCGTGCACAAGCTTCAAATTGAATTCCCCGCCCTCTGACATGTGACCACGCCCCCTCTGACGCACAGGCACCACACGGGGACTTTCATAAGAGCTTGCCCGTGGCGTCAGAGGGGGGCGTGGTCCGGCACACAGCGGGGATTTCAATTGGAAGCGACGCCTCCGGCAAAGAAGAACCAGAAGAAGATGCGGACGAGAAGGACGGCGGAAGGAGAAGAAGATGGAAGAAGACGCTGGTCAAGATGCGGCACTACAAGACCCAAGACAGAAGCAGAGGAAGAAGTAGGAGGAAGAAGAAACCCGAAGGAAAGAAGAAAAGAAGAAGAAAGAATATAATAAAGGACTTGTCAAAAACCGGCTCTTGTCTTTTTTAACACTTGACACTTATTTTTTTCGTGAAATGGTAGAGGTACAATGTACCCCATTACCATTTCACACAGGGGGGCCGGGATCTGGGGGCCCCTTTGTTAAAGGGGTCTTCCAGATTTCGGTAAGCCTCCTGCCCGCAGACCCCCACAACCACCAGGCAAGGGTTGTGGGGAAGAGACCCTTGTCCTCATCAACATGGGAACAAGGTGCTTTGGGGGGCACCCCAAAGCACCCTTCCAATGTTGAGGACATGTGGCCTGGTGCGGTTCAGGAGAGGGGGGCCGCACTCTGTCCCCCCCTCTTTTCTGCGGCCGGCCAGGTCAACGTGCTCGGATAAGGGGTCTGGTGTGGATTTTAGGGGGAACTCCACGCCATTTTTTTCTTATTTGGGGTGGAGTTCCCCTTAAAATCCACACCAGACCTGAAGGGTCTGGTTATGGATATTTGGGGGGAACCCCACGTCATTTTTTTTTAAATGACGGCGGGGTTCCCCTTAATATCCATACCAGACCTAAAGGGTCTTCTAATGGAATTCGGGGGGACCCCCACGCTTTTTTTTTGTGTTTTTTATGAATGAATTCTCCTGCAATTGCCGGGAGCCGACAATTCATTATAGCCGCGAGTCAGTTTTAAACGGCTTTTTTTCTTTTGAGAATGTCATTTTGTGCAGGGACAGTTCTAACCACGGAAAAAGTGCGCTTTTTCACATGCTGACATTACACCCCCCCATGGTACGAAATTTAAAGGAATATTTCACTTTTATTGTTGCACTTTAAGCATTATTAAAATCACTGCTCCCGAAAAAACGGCCGTTTAAAAAAAACACAAAAAACATTGGTACATGTCACCTGGGGCAGGACTGAGGTCCCCAAACACTTTTTAGGACAAAACTTGCAGATTAGCCTTTAAAATGAACACTTCAGATTTCCCCCATAGACTTTAACAGGGAGTTCGGCAGCGGCTTTACTTATCAATTGCATTGCGCTGCTGCTGCGCCCGGTTCATGCGCCTAATTAAGGCTTCATCCAGCGCACTAATTAAGGCATGAACCGGCACAGCGCAGCTTCAATAGTAAATCACCCCCAGAGAGAGTGTCATTTTTTGCAGGTAGATAGAGCAGGCAGGCTAGTCAGTTACAGTGTGTAGAGGATATACAGTATATGCATCCCAGGTGTTGTACATTAATTTATACACTGTATAGTATAGCTAGATCAGCTCTTCCAAATTTACTGGCAGGCAGGTGATTGTGCTAGCTGCAGTATTCTCACATGGTGTATTGCCTTTGTCCTCTGCAGTGTGCACCTAAAGCTACGTGGTGTGTGTACTGTCTGTGTCTGTGCTATTTTTCAAGCATCATTAAATTCACTGCTCCAGAAAAAAACGACCGTTTAAAAAAAAAAAAAATTCATTGATACATGTTCCCTGGGGCAAGACCCGGGTTCTCAAAGACGTTTTCACAGGCATACTAGAGACACCCAGCTGGTACAATATTTAAAGGAATTTTTCATTTTTTTTATTTAAGCATCATTAAAATTACTGTTCCCTGGGGCAAGACCCGGGTACTCAAAGACGTTTTATGACAATAACTTGCATATTAGGCTTTAAAATTAGCACTTTTGAATTCGAACGTTCGAGTCCCATAGACATCAATGGGGTTCTAAATGTTTGCGCGAACGGTCAGTCATCCTTTCGAAGGTTCTGGTGCGAGCCGAAGGGGGGGGTTTGGCTCATCCCTACCAATAAGCTCCAGCAGGGCCGGGAGGGATGACTGGGGGTCCGACAAGTATATTAACATGTCATCAGCATAGATAGATACCTTCTCCCCTAGACCCCCGACCGTCAATCCCGCTACCGCCCCGGAAGATCCCACCAGTGCTGCCAGAGGTTCTATCGCCAGCGCAAAGAGCAGCAGCGATAGAGGACACCCCTGTCTGGTGCCTCTCTTTATCGGAAAGGGATCAGATATGGCTGCATTCACTCTAAGGCCTCGTACACACGAGCGGATATGTCCGCTGAAAACGGTCCGATGGACCGTTTCAGCAGACATCTCCGCTCGTGTGTATGGGCTAGCGGACAGATTTGTCCACCCGACAGATTTCAAAGCATGCTTTGAAATCTATCGGGTGGGAATGTGTCCGCCCGACATGTCTGCTGGTTAGTACACTTACCAGCAGACATGTCGTCCCGCACCGCCGCCGCGCCGCCGCCGAATGGATTCCGCGCATGCGTGGAAGTGTTTTACTTCCTGGTGCGGTGACGTGGCGGCGTCAACGTCACCGCCACATCACCGCGCCGTCCGCCGGCGGGGAATTTGATCCGATGGTGTGTACACGCCATCGGACCAAACTCCAGATCGGACATATGCGATGGAAACGGTCCGCGGACCGTTTTCATCGCATATGTCCGATCGTGTGTACGAGGCCTAAGTCTAGCAGTGGGCTTCGAGTATAGCAGTTACACCCACCTGATATCCAAACTTCGCCAGGACCTCCAGCAGGTAAGGCCATTCGACCGAGTCAAATGCCTTATGTGCATCTAAAGACAGAACGGACCCCATCTTTTCATGGGTGGCCTGCAGATTGGTGAATAATCTACGTAGATTGATGGAGGTCGATCACCCCAGGATGAACCAAGTTTGGTCTGCACCAATAATGGTAGTAATGAGCATGTTCAGTGGCAGGGCGAGCACCTTCGCCAAAATGTTGACGTCCGAATTGATGAGTGAGATTGGCCTGTAAGATTCACAAAGGAGGTGGTCCTTATGTGGCTTAGGAATGAGCACAATCAGCACCTCAGCTGCCCTGTTCTGATAGCAAAATCATACACCCTACTCAGATGAGGCACAAGTAGATCTTTGTATTGCATATACCACTCGATGGAGAAAACATCCAATCCCGGTGTTTTGTTTCTGGCAAAGGATTGGATAGCCTTCCTAATTTCCTCAGCCATCAGAGGAGCGTCAAGGAGTGTCGCCTGTTGGGCCTAAAGCCTAGGCAGAGAGATGTGTGCTCTAGTAGCATAAAGGGAGGAATAAAATGTGACAAAGGCATCCATGATCTCCTTATTCTGTTCTACTACAATTCCCCCTGGAATCCTTAATCCTAGGTATGTTACAAGGCTGGTAGTCCGGTCTGGAGAGATACGCCAAGAGGCGACTGTTTTTATCCCCAAACTTAAAGATGTGCTGATTCTGATACAGCAGCTTCTTCTGAGTACACTCCAAAAGCACCAGGTCCAGTTCCCTGGTCCCATGCTTCCAGGCGGCATGTGTCTCAGGAGAGAAGGTCGCAGAATATGAAGCCTCTGTGTCAGGAAGGGCATGCCAGTGCCCAAAATGGTGGCCGTAGAGGTTGGCCTGTGACCTCAGTTCCTGCAAGGGCGTGCACCTCCTGAATGTTTGGTACCAGACAGGCTATTTAAACTGGGCCACTTCCCTGACTCATGTGCTGTCCGTTCTACTACGTCTAGCATACCTGATCCTGTTACCTGATTCCTGCTTACGTTACCCGACCCGGCTTGTCTCTGACTCTCCTGCCTTCTACCTGCACCAGACCCGGCTTGTTTGACCTGCTTCTGCCTGCTGATCCTGCTACCTCGCTGCCAGCCCAATACTGACCCGGCTCGTTTGACCTGCTTCTGCCTGCTGATCCTGCTACCTCACTGCCAGCCCAATACTGACCCGGCTTGTTTAACCTGCCTCTGCCTGCTGATTCTGCCACCTCGCTGCCAGACCAATACCGACCCGGCCTGCACCTTGACTTCGCTATCTGCTGACAGCTGTTTCTGGGCCTCCCCCGCACCAGTGTCCTCCTGCGACTTCTTCAGTGATTCCAGTCCAGCGACTTCATCAGCAACTCAGCCAAGCACTCGTGCGACTCTGTACTCTTGCTCTTCCTGTCTGCTCTATCAGGGGCTCGGAGTCGGAGCTGTAAGACAGGCCGTCCTCCGCACATCAGGCTCTACCACCAGGGGGCGTGACACTCTGCCTCTCTAAGAGACACCTCTGCCTCCGTCAGTCTTCGACAGAGAGGCCTTGCACGTCTGACAAAAGAGCAGCGTGTAGTGGCCTTAAAGACGTCCCACACCACCGGAACTGAGGCGCTCTGTCTGTTCTTTACCCAGTAGGATCTCTTCTCTGTCATACACTGGTTCACCACAACCTGATCCACCAACCATAACGGGCTCAGCCGCCATACTCGATAGGAGGAGGGAGAGATGCCCAGAGCGAGGTTCACCAGCAAAGGGGAATGATCAGACAGCGCCCTAGGGAGGTACTTGACCTCAGTCACCAAATTAAGCAGATCTGATGAGACAAGACATAAATCGATACGGGATAGAGTACCGTGGGACTTAGAGTGACACGAATACTCCCTCCCAGGCCTCCACTAAATCAAATTGAGTTAGAAAGGAGCCCAAGGGGGTGGGGGGTAATGTAGAGCAACACAATCTATCCATGGAATTATCCAATACTGTATTATAGTCACCCGCTATTAATAAGGGACCCTGCGCTATCGCCAATATGGAGTTCATTACCCGCTCAAAGAAAATTATAGTGAAGGGGGGCGGAGCATATAAGCTAGTTACCGTATATGGCTTACCCCTGAGTTCTATTACAGCAATCACAAATCAACCATTAGGATCAAATTTAACAAGTTTAATGCTAACTGGTGCAGACTTAGCAACAAGGATAGAAGTGCCCCTGTCATAAGTAGAATATGTGGAGTGGAGAGCATAAGAGATTTTTCGCCTGCATAAGGGCCATTACTCTAGAGCCCTGGAGGTGGGTTTCCTGGAGTAGGATCACATGCGGATTATGACGTGCCAAATATTCAAACATTAACAATCCTTTTACTTTTGAGTTAAGCCCCCGTACATTCCACGACACCAAACGCAATCTAGACATGAGAGAGCATAAAGCGTATGGCTGGAGGAACCCATTCCCCGTCCCACGCCAGAAGTAACCAGAACTTGCCGACCAGCGAACCACGAGGGATGCGTAGACTAAAGAGCAAGTTAGAAACATATGACAATGCTCCAGCAATACAAAATATCAGGTGCAAAATAGCAAGGCCGGTGACTTACCAGGCTTGTTCCGCTATCTGATTAGTTCCAAAAGCAACTGCACAGACTCCGCGCATGCGCAGTAACAGGCTATGGAAATAGCCGAACGCAACAGCTGATCGTCAGCTGTTGATGCGCTCGGCCACGGCGGCGTGCTCGCACACAGCGGGGCAGACACAATGGAGCCCCTGTAGTAAAACACACACCCCCTGTAAACACAAATATAAAAATATTAACTGTTAAATATCACATTCCTTTCCTACATGAGGTCATGTAGGAGAGGAATGTGATATTGAACAGTTAATATTTTTTTTTTATTGGTTATTGTTTATACATGCTTCTATACAGCAAGGGGGATCAAGTAATACATTTAAACATATTAGTAATGGATCTGTTAAACAGCGGTCATGATGACCGCTGTTTAACAGATCCATTACCAATATGTTTAAATGTATTACTTGATCCCCCTGCTGTATAGAAGCATGTATAAACAATAAAAAAAAATATATATATTACTGTTCAAAAAATACATTCCTCCCCTTCCTGCCGAGCGGTAGCGTGCATTACCTATCATCGGCATCGGAAGCAAACGCATCTAACAAACAGCTGTTCCCACTCTGTAGTTTCCGTTGGCTCAGCTTTACTGCACATGGAACCAGTCAGATAGCTGGAACCAGCTTGGCAGATCACCGGCTAGTCCAGCCCATGGATAGACATGCAACAACAAGTACCAGCATTTCAGACAGAGTACAAAAAATACAAAAACAGTTCCGAACAAAAGTCCCTGAACAGCCTAACCCATCCTAACCCTCCCGGCTCCCAAACCCAAACATATGAGAGCTTTGTTCCCTATACCAAAATTGCAAGGCGGGGTGGCCAAGACTCAAACCCCCCAACAAAAAACCCTGAGAAGTGGTAGAAGTCCTCAGACACTGGCCGCCATCTGCGACCACACAGAACAAATATATCAGGTAACCCCAAGTCAGGAAGGAGAATAAAAAAAAAAAGCAACAGGTGAGTCGGTCAAAAAATGGGTAGAAAAGGTAAAAAAATTATAGATTCAGGAACAGGATAACTACAGCCCTTCAGGTTGAGCAGATGGAGTGCAAACAATAGCACAGGATAGTACCCCACCACCCCAAGATATTTTGAGAGAAGTGTTGTCAAGGAAAATATACTCAGCATGTTCATTTTCAGTGCAGAGGTGACCTTCGGTCCTGGTTCCTGTGTTCCGGACTTCCCAGGGTGTCCACCCAGTGGAATGCCTCCTTAGGATCTGTAAAGAAGTAGGCCTTGCCCTGGTAAATGATTCTTAGACAAGCAGGATACAGCATGCCATAGGGAAGATGAAGCTCACGGAGCCTGCATTTATTGGCTATGAAAGTGGCCCGTTGCTTTTGTGTGGCTACAGAAAAATCAGGAAAAATGGTTATTCCGCTTCCATTAAAGGACACCCTTCCCTTTTCCCTGTCAGCTCTGAGAACAGTCTCCCTGTCCCTGAAATGAAGCAGCTTGATAATAATGGATCGTGGCGGGGCCCCAGGGGGTAGGGGGCACATGGTAACTCTGTGGACCCGTTCAATGGCGAATAATGGTGAGAAGGTGGGTGCGCCAAATGTGGAGATCAGCCATCTTTCCATAAACATTTCTGGGGTCTTACCCTCAGACCCTTCTGGGAACCCCAGAAAGTGAAGGTTACTCCTCCGTAAATGGTCTTCCATTTCAGTGAGTCTATCTGTCATGTATTCCTGGGCCTGGCGCAGCTCCCTGACAGAGCCCTGCAGTGAACGGGTCTCATCCTCTAGTGCACAAATGCGCTGCTCAGCATTAGACACTCTATGGCGGAGGTTGTGAACATCCTGCTTCAAAAAGGATAAATCAGTTTTAATAGAGTCCATTTGAGTAGTCAGGGATGCATGGCTATGTTGGATGGCCGCCATGATCTGAGACAGGGATGGTTCCGAGGGGTCAGCATCAGCAGTATCCATGCCAGCATTATCATGGTCAGAGTCCCCAGCTGGTGATATGAGGAGGGGGGCTTCTAGGCTCAGGACAGGGGGGGAACAGTGTGACTTACCCTTCCCAGCAGGTTTTTGCCTTATTGCAGGCAAGGAGGAGGATGGCTGGCTGCGTGTGTCTGCAGCATGGAGATCGGCGCCATCTTGCCCCATTTTGCATTGGGTGACGGCGGCGGGACAAATCCTGAGGCTTCCTTCATCGATGGGCCGTATTTAACCATCTCCCGATGAGCACAAGACTCCCTGGAGGCTGTGGGGACCGGTGGGATCTTCGGATGGCGATTGGGTCAGCAGGATTGAGGTAGGATGTGTGCGGCATGGACGGAGCTCAGGCTAAGCACGTCCTCACATTCCGGTCGTTGACCACGCCCCCCAGTTCCTAAACCTTAGCTCTGGATTCACTCTATCCCAAAAAAATGTCATCAGTTCATAAAAGCAATTGCAACGACTTTCACAAAGGGAAAAAATATAACCATATGCTTTATAAAAATACACTTCCCTCAATTGCATGCTTAAAAGCTGTTCATTCTTTAAACTTAACATCAGGCCTGACAACATGTTTGCAAGAATGTACAACCTAATTTCTGGGAATACGGCTAGAGTCACTGCAAAGACCGAGTAAATGATTTCTAAGTCTGAAAATCTTTCGGCTGAAATGTTACCGAAAGGTAAACCTGGGAAACTGCAAAGTGTGATTGTTCCCAGAAGATAATAATGTTTCGTACAATGCGCTTGTGTGAAGACACCAAAGGGAAACTAGTACTTTAGAGGTGCCATGCAAGAGTGCCATTCCAGTTGTTTGGTTTGAAGTCCTGGCTGCTCAAGTGGCCTTTTTTTCTTAACATCCCACATTTTGTTTTTAGTTTTTGAAGACAGATTAAAAAATCCCTAACCATCTTAAATTTCAATGCCAGTTTTCAGATATTTCTCGATAGGATTGCAATCAGTCTGGTGCAAAAATCAAGCCTCTTAAACCCAGGAATTAGAAACAAGGCTGAAGGATCTGAAACTGACCAAAAGGCATGCATTAAATCAAATATAAACAATACCCAGAGAACCGCTGAGTAGATAAACGGCAAGATATTCAATTTACAAATATTCTCTCCAGAAAGAGGGTTCATTTGTGAAACCTTGAAATTCCGTCCCGGAATACGCTAGCTGGTTTGCAAAAACTCATGCATCTGGTCATGGTTCACAGCATTGAAAAGAGCAACTTCCCTATGTTTTCATCAGAAATTGCATTCAATTAAAACTTTACATTTAAGGGAATGCTACCCTGTAGAGAAAGGTCTGGATATTGAGGCATCAGGACCTGAGCTTGTTCAGGAGAACACAGAAGGTGCCAGTAGTGTAGGGGTATCATGCAAGATTCCCATTCTGATGCTGATTTAAACATAGCTTGCTTGAATTACAAAACTTAAAGAACCTTTGAAAAGCAATCCTAAAAAGCCTTGTTTGTTTGTGTTTGGTTATCATTTCCATTTTCAGTACTTAAACCTTAGCTCTGGATTCACTCTATCCCCAAAAAAAACCCATCATCAGATCTTGAAGAAATTGCATTTGTTAACGACTTTCACAAAGGGAAAAAATATAACCATATGCTTTAAAAAAAAATACACTAACGTCAATTGCGTCCTTAAAAGCTGTTCATTCTTTAAACTTAACATCAGGCCTGACTACATGTTTGCAGGAATGTACAATCTCATTTCTGGGGATACGGCTAGAGTCACTGCAAAGACCGAGTAAATGATTTCTAAGTCTGAAAATCTTTCGGCTGAAATGTTACCCAAAGGTAAACCTGGGAAACTGCAAAGTGTGATTGTTCCTAGAAGATAATAATCTTTCGGACAACGCGCTTGTGGGAAGACACCAAAGGGAAACTAGTACTTTAGAGGTGCCATGCAAGAGTGCCATTCCAGTTGTTTGGTTTGAAGTCCTGGCTGCTCAAGTGGCCTTTTTTTCTTAACATCCCACATTTTGTTTTTAGTTTTTGAAGATAGTTGTTTCAAAGACAGATTAAAAAAGACCTAACCATCTTAAATTTCAATGCCAGTTTTCAGATATTTCTCGATAGAATTTGCAATCAGTCTAGCGCAAAAATCAAGCCTCTTAAACTCAGGAATAAGTGACAGGGCTGAAGGATCTGAAACTGACCAAAAGGCATGCATTAGATCAATAGTAAACGATACCCTGAGAACTGCTGAGTAGATAAACGGTAAGATATTCAATTTACAAATATTCTCTTTAGAAAGAGGGTTCATTTGTGACACCTTGAAATTCCATCCCGGAATGCGCTAGCTGGTTTGCAAAAACCCATGCATCTGGTCATGGTTCACAGCATTGAAAAGAGCAACTTCTCTATGTTTTCATCAGAAATTGCATTAGATTAAAACTTAACATTTAAGGGAATGCTACCCTGTAGAGAAAGGTATGGATATTGAGGCATCAGGACTTGAGCTTAGTTTTGGGAACACCGAAGGTGCCAGTAGTGTAGGGGTATCATGCAAGATTCCCATTCTTGCGACCCGGGTTCGAGTCCCGGCTGGCGCATAGCAGCTGTTTTAAACATAGCTTGCTTAAATTACAAAACTTGAAGAACCTTTGAAAAGCAATCCTAAAAAGCCTTGTTTGTTTGTGTTTGGTTATCATGTCCATTTCCAGTTCTTATACCTTAGCTCTGGATTCACTCTATCCCAAAAAAAAACACATCATCAGATCTCGAAGAAATTGCATTTGTAAACGACTTTCACAAAGGGAAAAAATATAACCATATGCTTTAAAAAAATACACTAACGTCAATTGCGTCCTTAAAAGCTGTTCATTCTTTAAACTTAACATCAGGCCTGACTACATGTTTGCAGGAATGTACAATCTCATTTCTGGGGATACGGCTAGAGTCACTGCAAAGACCGAGTAAATGATTTCTAAGTCTGAAAATCTTTCGGCTGAAATGTTACCCAAAGGTAAACCTGGGAAACTGCAAAGTGTGATTGTTCCCAGAAGATAATAATCTTTCGGACAACGCGCTTGTGTGAAGACACCAAAGGGAAACTAGTACTTTAGAGGTGCCATGCAAGAGTGCCATTCCAGTTGTTTGGTTTAAAGTCCTTTCTGCTCAAGTGGCCTTTTTTTCTTAACATCCCACGTTTTGTTTTTAGTTTTTGAAGATTGTTGTTTCAAAGACAGATTAAAAAAGACCTAACCATCTTAAATTTCAATGCCAGTTTTCAGATATTTCTCGATAGAATTTGCAATCAGTCTAGCGCAAAAATCAAGCCTCTTAAACTCAGGAATAAGTGACAGGGCTGAAGGATCTGAAACTGACCAAAAGGCATGCATTAGATCAATAGTAAACGATACCCTGAGAACTGCTGAGTAGATAAACGGTAAGATATTCAATTTACAAATATTCTCTTTAGAAAGAGGGTTCATTTGTGACACCTTGAAATTCCATCCCGGAATGCGCTAGCTGGTTTGCAAAAACCCATGCATCTGGTCATGGTTCATAGCATTGAAAAGAGCAACTTCTCTATGTTTCATCAGAAATTGCATTCGATTAAAACTTAACATTTAAGGGAATGCTACCCTGTAGAGAAAGGTCTGGATATTGAGGCATCCGGACTTGAGCTTAGTTTGGAGAACACAGAAGGCGCCAGTAGTGTAGGGGTATCATGCAAGATTCCCATTCTTGCGACCCGGGTTCGAGTCCCGGCTGGCGCATAGCAGCTGTTTTAAACATAGCTTGCTTAAATTACAAAACTTGAAGAACCTTTGAAAAGCAATCCTAAAAAGCCTTGTTTGTTTGTGTTTGGTTATCATGTCCATTTCCAGTTCTTAAACCTTAGCTCTGGATTCACTCTATCCCAAAAAAAAAACATCATCAGATCTTGAAGAAATTGCATTTGTAAATGACTTTCACAAAGGGAAAAAATATAACCATATGCTTTAAAAAAATACAATAACGTCAATTGCGTCCTTAAAAGCTGTTCATTCTTTAAACTTAACATCAGGCCTGACTACATGTTTGCAGGAATGTACAATCTCATTTCTGGGGATACGGCTAGAGTCACTGCAAAGACCGAGTAAATGATTTCAAAGTCTGAAAATCTTTCGGCTGAAATGTTACCCAAAGGTAAACCTTGGGAAACTGCAAAGTGTGATTGTTCCCAGAAGATAATAATCTTTCGGACAACGCGCTTGTGTGAAGACACCAAAGGGAAACTAGTACTTTAGAGGTGCCATGCAAGAGTGCCATTCCAGTTGTTTGGTTTGAAGTCCTTGGCTGCTCAAGTGGCCTTTTTTTCTTAACATCCCACGTTTTGTTTTTAGTTTTTGAAGATTGTTGTTTCAAAGACAGATTAAAAAAGACCTAACCATCTTAAATTTCAATGCCAGTTTTCAGATATTTCTCGATAGAATTTGCAATCAGTCTAGCGCAAAAATCAAGCCTCTTAAACTCAGGAATAAGTGACAGGGCTGAAGGATCTGAAACTGACCAAAAGGCATGCATTAGATCAATAGTAAACGATACCCTGAGAACTGCTGAGTAGATAAACGGTAAGATATTCAATTTACAAATATTCTCTTTAGAAAGAGGGTTCATTTGTGACACCTTGAAATTCCATCCCGGAATGCGCTAGCTGGTTTGCAAAAACCCATGCATCTGGTCCTGGTTCACAGCATTGAAAAGAGCAACTTCTCTATGTTTTCATCAGAAATTGCATTAGATTAAAACTTAACATTTAAGGGAATGCTACCCTGTAGAGAAAGGTCTGGATATTGAGGCATCAGGACTTGAGCTTAGCTTGAGAACACAGAAGGCGCCAGTAGTGTAGGGGTATCATGCAAGATTCCCATTCTTGCGACCCGGGTTCGAGTCCCGGCTGGCGCATAGCAGCTGTTTTAAACATAGCTTGCTTAAATTACAAAACTTGAAGAACCTTTGAAAAGCAATCCTAAAAAGCCTTGTTTGTTTGTGTTTGGTTATCATGTCCATTTCCAGTTCTTAAACCTTAGCTCTGGATTCACTCTATCCCAAAAAAAAACATCATCAGATCTTGAAGAAATTGCATTTGTAAATGACTTTCACAAAGGGAAAAAATATAACCATATGCTTTAAAAAAATACAATAACGTCAATTGCGTCCTTAAAAGCTGTTCATTCTTTAAACTTAACATCAGGCCTGACTACATGTTTGCAGGAATGTACAATCTCATTTCTGGGGATACGGCTAGAGTCACTGCAAAGACCGAGTAAATGATTTCAAAGTCTGAAAATCTTTCGGCTGAAATGTTACCCAAAGGTAAACTTGGGAAACTGCAAAGTGTGATTGTTCCCAGAAGATAATAATCTTTCGGACAACGCGCTTGTGTGAAGACACCAAAGGGAAACTAGTACTTTAGAGGTGCCATGCAAGAGTGCCATTCCAGTTGTTTGGTTTGAAGTCCTTCTGCTCAAGTGGCCTTTTTTTCTTAACATCCCACGTTTTGTTTTTAGTTTTTGAAGATTGTTGTTTCAAAGACAGATTAAAAAAGACCTAACCATCTTAAATTTCAATGCCAGTTTTCAGATATTTCTCGATAGAATTTGCAATCAGTCTAGCGCAAAAATCAAGCCTCTTAAACTCAGGAATAAGTGACAGGGCTGAAGGATCTGAAACTGACCAAAAGGCATGCATTAGATCAATAGTAAACGATACCCTGAGAACTGCTGAGTAGATAAACGGTAAGATATTCAATTTACAAATATTCTCTTTAGAAAGAGGGTTCATTTGTGACACCTTGAAATTCCATCCCGGAATGCGCTAGCTGGTTTGCAAAAACCCATGCATCTGGTCCTGGTTCACAGCATTGAAAAGAGCAACTTCTCTATGTTTTCATCAGAAATTGCATTAGATTAAAACTTAACATTTAAGGGAATGCTACCCTGTAGAGAAAGGTCTGGATATTGAGGCATCAGGACTTGAGCTTAGCTTGAGAACACAGAAGGCGCCAGTAGTGTAGGGGTATCATGCAAGATTCCCATTCTTGCGACCCGGGTTCGAGTCCCGGCTGGCGCATAGCAGCTGTTTTAAACATAGCTTGCTTAAATTACAAAACTTGAAGAACCTTTGAAAAGCAATCCTGAAAAGCAATCCTAAAAAGCCTTGTTTGTTTGTGTTTGGTTATCATGTCCATTTCCAGTTCTTATACCTTAGCTCTGGATTCACTCTATCCCAAAAAAAAACACATCATCAGATCTCGAAGAAATTGCATTTGTAAACGACTTTCACAAAGGGAAAAAATATAACCATATGCTTTAAAAAAATACACTAACGTCAATTGCGTCCTTAAAAGCTGTTCATTCTTTAAACTTAACATCAGGCCTGACTACATGTTTGCAGGAATGTACAATCTCATTTCTGGGGATACGGCTAGAGTCACTGCAAAGACCGAGTAAATGATTTCTAAGTCTGAAAATCTTTCGGCTGAAATGTTACCCAAAGGTAAACCTGGGAAACTGCAAAGTGTGATTGTTCCCAGAAGATAATAATCTTTCGGACAACGCGCTTGTGTGAAGACACCAAAGGGAAACTAGTACTTTAGAGGTGCCATGCAAGAGTGCCATTCCAGTTGTTTGGTTTAAAGTCCTTTCTGCTCAAGTGGCCTTTTTTTCTTAACATCCCACGTTTTGTTTTTAGTTTTTGAAGATTGTTGTTTCAAAGACAGATTAAAAAAGACCTAACCATCTTAAATTTCAATGCCAGTTTTCAGATATTTCTCGATAGAATTTGCAATCAGTCTAGCGCAAAAATCAAGCCTCTTAAACTCAGGAATAAGTGACAGGGCTGAAGGATCTGAAACTGACCAAAAGGCATGCATTAGATCAATAGTAAACGATACCCTGAGAACTGCTGAGTAGATAAACGGTAAGATATTCAATTTACAAATATTCTCTTTAGAAAGAGGGTTCATTTGTGACACCTTGAAATTCCATCCCGGAATGCGCTAGCTGGTTTGCAAAAACCCATGCATCTGGTCATGGTTCATAGCATTGAAAAGAGCAACTTCTCTATGTTTCATCAGAAATTGCATTCGATTAAAACTTAACATTTAAGGGAATGCTACCCTGTAGAGAAAGGTCTGGATATTGAGGCATCAGGACTTGAGCTTAGTTTGAAAACACAGAAGGCGCCAGTAGTGTAGGGGTATCATGCAAGATTCCCATTCTTGCGACCCGGGTTCGAGTCCCGGCTGGCGCATAGCAGCTGTTTTAAACATAGCTTGCTTAAATTACAAAACTTGAAGAACCTTTGAAAAGCAATCCTAAAAAGCCTTGTTTGTTTGTGTTTGGTTATCATGTCCATTTCCAGTTCTTAAACCTTAGCTCTGGATTCACTCTATCCCAAAAAAAAAACATCATCAGATCTTGAAGAAATTGCATTTGTAAATGACTTTCACAAAGGGAAAAAATATAACCATATGCTTTAAAAAAATACAATAACGTCAATTGCGTCCTTAAAAGCTGTTCATTCTTTAAACTTAACATCAGGCCTGACTACATGTTTGCAGGAATGTACAATCTCATTTCTGGGGATACGGCTAGAGTCACTGCAAAGACCGAGTAAATGATTTCAAAGTCTGAAAATCTTTCGGCTGAAATGTTACCCAAAGGTAAACTTGGGAAACTGCAAAGTGTGATTGTTCCCAGAAGATAATAATCTTTCGGACAACGCGCTTGTGTGAAGACACCAAAGGGAAACTAGTACTTTAGAGGTGCCATGCAAGAGTGCCATTCCAGTTGTTTGGTTTGAAGTCCTGGCTGCTCAAGTGGCCTTTTTTTCTTAACATCCCACGTTTTGTTTTTAGTTTTTGAAGATTGTTGTTTCAAAGACAGATTAAAAAAGACCTAACCATCTTAAATTTCAATGCCAGTTTTCAGATATTTCTCGATAGAATTTGCAATCAGTCTAGCGCAAAAATCAAGCCTCTTAAACTCAGGAATAAGTGACAGGGCTGAAGGATCTGAAACTGACCAAAAGGCATGCATTAGATCAATAGTAAACGATACCCTGAGAACTGCTGAGTAGATAAACGGTAAGATATTCAATTTACAAATATTCTCTTTAGAAAGAGGGTTCATTTGTGACACCTTGAAATTCCATCCCGGAATGCGCTAGCTGGTTTGCAAAAACCCATGCATCTGGTCCTGGTTCACAGCATTGAAAAGAGCAACTTCTCTATGTTTTCATCAGAAATTGCATTAGATTAAAACTTAACATTTAAGGGAATGCTACCCTGTAGAGAAAGGTCTGGATATTGAGGCATCAGGACTTGAGCTTAGCTTGAGAACACAGAAGGCGCCAGTAGTGTAGGGGTATCATGCAAGATTCCCATTCTTGCGACCCGGGTTCGAGTCCCGGCTGGCGCATAGCAGCTGTTTTAAACATAGCTTGCTTAAATTACAAAACTTGAAGAACCTTTGAAAAGCAATCCTAAAAAGCCTTGTTTGTTTGTGTTTGGTTATCATGTCCATTTCCAGTTCTTAAACCTTAGCTCTGGATTCACTCTATCCCAAAAAAAAAACATCATCAGATCTTGAAGAAATTGCATTTGTAAATGACTTTCACAAAGGGAAAAAATATAACCATATGCTTTAAAAAAATACAATAACGTCAATTGCGTCCTTAAAAGCTGTTCATTCTTTAAACTTAACATCAGGCCTGACTACATGTTTGCAGGAATGTACAATCTCATTTCTGGGGATACGGCTAGAGTCACTGCAAAGACCGAGTAAATGATTTCTAAGTCTGAAAATATTTCGGCTGAAATGTTACCCAAAGGTAAACTTGGGAAACTGCAAAGTGTGATTGTTCCCAGAAGATAATAATCTTTCGGACAACGCGCTTGTGTGAAGACACCAAAGGGAAACTAGTACTTTAGAGGTGCCATGCAAGAGTGCCATTCCAGTTGTTTGGTTTAAAGTCCTTTCTGCTCAAGTGGCCTTTTTTTCTTAACATCCCACGTTTTGTTTTTAGTTTTTGAAGATTGTTGTTTCAAAGACAGATTAAAAAAGACCTAACCATCTTAAATTTCAATGCCAGTTTTCAGATATTTCTCGATAGAATTTGCAATCAGTCTAGCGCAAAAATCAAGCCTCTTAAACTCAGGAATAAGTGACAGGGCTGAAGGATCTGAAACTGACCAAAAGGCATGCATTAGATCAATAGTAAACGATACCCTGAGAACTGCTGAGTAGATAAACGGTAAGATATTCAATTTACAAATATTCTCTTTAGAAAGAGGGTTCATTTGTGACACCTTGAAATTCCATCCCGGAATGCGCTAGCTGGTTTGCAAAAACCCATGCATCTGGTCCTGGTTCATAGCATTGAAAAGAGCAACTTCTCTATGTTTTCATCAGAAATTGCATTAGATTAAAACTTAACATTTAAGGGAATGCTACCCTGTAGAGAAAGGTCTGGATATTGAGGCATCAGGACTTGAGCTTAGCTTGAGAACACAGAAGGCGCCAGTAGTGTAGGGGTATCATGCAAGATTCCCATTCTTGCGACCCGGGTTCGAGTCCCGGCTGGCGCATAGCAGCTGTTTTAAACATAGCTTGCTTAAATTACAAAACTTGAAGAACCTTCCTGAAAAGCAATCCTAAAAAGCCTTGTTTGTTTGTGTTTGGTTATCATGTCCATTTCCAGTTCTTAAACCTTAGCTCTGGATTCACTCTATCCCAAAAAAAAAACATCATCAGATCTTGAAGAAATTGCATTTGTAAATGACTTTCACAAAGGGAAAAAATATAACCATATGCTTTAAAAAAATACACTAACGTCAATTGCGTCCTTAAAAGCTGTTCATTCTTTAAACTTAACATCAGGCCTGACTACATGTTTGCAGGAATGTACAATCTCATTTCTGGGGATACGGCTAGAGTCACTGCAAAGACCGAGTAAATGATTTCTAAGTCTGAAAATCTTTCGGCTGAAATGTTACCCAAAGGTAAACCTGGGAAACTGCAAAGTGTGATTGTTCCCAGAAGATAATAATCTTTCGGACAACGCGCTTGTGTGAAGACACCAAAGGGAAACTAGTACTTTAGAGGTGCCATGCAAGAGTGCCATTCCAGTTGTTTGGTTTAAAGTCCTTTCTGCTCAAGTGGCCTTTTTTTCTTAACATCCCACGTTTTGTTTTTAGTTTTTGAAGATTGTTGTTTCAAAGACAGATTAAAAAAGACCTAACCATCTTAAATTTCAATGCCAGTTTTCAGATATTTCTCGATAGAATTTGCAATCAGTCTAGCGCAAAAATCAAGCCTCTTAAACTCAGGAATAAGTGACAGGGCTGAAGGATCTGAAACTGACCAAAAGGCATGCATTAGATCAATAGTAAACGATACCCTGAGAACTGCTGAGTAGATAAACGGTAAGATATTCAATTTACAAATATTCTCTTTAGAAAGAGGGTTCATTTGTGACACCTTGAAATTCCATCCCGGAATGCGCTAGCTGGTTTGCAAAAACCCATGCATCTGGTCCATGGTTCACAGCATTGAAAAGAGCAACTTCTCTATGTTTTCATCAGAAATTGCATTCGATTAAAACTTAACATTTAAGGGAATGCTACCCTGTAGAGAAAGGTCTGGATATTGAGGCATCAGGACTTGAGCTTAGCTTGAGAACACAGAAGGCGCCAGTAGTGTAGGGGTATCATGCAAGATTCCCATTCTTGCGACCCGGGTTCGAGTCCCGGCTGGCGCATAGCAGCTGTTTTAAACATAGCTTGCTTAAATTACAAAACTTGAAGAACCTTTGAAAAGCAATCCTAAAAAGCCTTGTTTGTTTGTGTTTGGTTATCATGTCCATTTCCAGTTCTTAAACCTTAGCTCTGGATTCACTCTATCCCAAAAAAAAACACATCATCAGATCTTGAAGAAATTGCATTTGTAAACGACTTTCACAAAGGGAAAAAATATAACCATATGCTTTAAAAAAATACACTAACGTCAATTGCGTCCTTAAAAGCTGTTCATTCTTTAAACTTAACATCAGGCCTGACTACATGTTTGCAGGAATGTACAATCTCATTTCTGGGGATACGGCTAGAGTCACTGCAAAGACCGAGTAAATGATTTCTAAGTCTGAAAATCTTTCGGCTGAAATGTTACCCAAAGGTAAACCTTGGGAAACTGCAAAGTGTGATTGTTCCCAGAAGATAATAATCTTTCGGACAACGCGCTTGTGTGAAGACACCAAAGGGAAACTAGTACTTTAGAGGTGCCATGCAAGAGTGCCATTCCAGTTGTTTGGTTTAAAGTCCTTTCTGCTCAAGTGGCCTTTTTTTCTTAACATCCCACGTTTTGTTTTTAGTTTTTGAAGATTGTTGTTTCAAAGACAGATTAAAAAAGACCTAACCATCTTAAATTTCAATGCCAGTTTTCAGATATTTCTCGATAGAATTTGCAATCAGTCTAGCGCAAAAATCAAGCCTCTTAAACTCAGGAATAAGTGACAGGGCTGAAGGATCTGAAACTGACCAAAAGGCATGCATTAGATCAATAGTAAACGATACCCTGAGAACTGCTGAGTAGATAAACGGTAAGATATTCAATTTACAAATATTCTCTTTAGAAAGAGGGTTCATTTGTGACACCTTGAAATTCCATCCCGGAATGCGCTAGCTGGTTTGCAAAAACCCATGCATCTGGTCCTGGTTCACAGCATTGAAAAGAGCAACTTCTCTATGTTTTCATCAGAAATTGCATTAGATTAAAACTTAACATTTAAGGGAATGCTACCCTGTAGAGAAAGGTCTGGATATTGAGGCATCAGGACTTGAGCTTAGCTTGAGAACACAGAAGGCGCCAGTAGTGTAGGGGTATCATGCAAGATTCCCATTCTTGCGACCCGGGTTCGAGTCCCGGCTGGCGCATAGCAGCTGTTTTAAACATAGCTTGCTTAAATTACAAAACTTGAAGAACCTTTGAAAAGCAATCCTAAAAAGCCTTGTTTGTTTGTGTTTGGTTATCATGTCCATTTCCAGTTCTTAAACCTTAGCTCTGGATTCACTCTATCCCAAAAAAAAAACACATCATCAGATCTCGAAGAAATTGCATTTGTAAACGACTTTTACAAAGGGAAAAAATATAACCATATGCTTTAAAAAAATACACTAACGTCAATTGCGTCCTTAAAAGCTGTTCATTCTTTAAACTTAACATCAGGCCTGACTACATGTTTGCAGGAATGTACAATCTCATTTCTGGGGATACGGCTAGAGTCACTGCAAAGACCGAGTAAATGATTTCAAAGTCTGAAAATCTTTCGGCTGAAATGTTACCCAAAGGTAAACTTGGGAAACTGCAAAGTGTGATTGTTCCCAGAAGATAATAATCTTTCGGACAACGCGCTTGTGTGAAGACACCAAAGGGAAACTAGTACTTTAGAGGTGCCATGCAAGAGTGCCATTCCAGTTGTTTGGTTTAAAGTCCTTGGCTGCTCAAGTGGCCTTTTTTTCTTAACATCCCACGTTTTGTTTTTAGTTTTTGAAGATTGTTGTTTCAAAGACAGATTAAAAAAGACCTAACCATCTTAAATTTCAATGCCAGTTTTCAGATATTTCTCGATAGAATTTGCAATCAGTCTAGCGCAAAAATCAAGCCTCTTAAACTCAGGAATAAGTGACAGGGCTGAAGGATCTGAAACTGACCAAAAGGCATGCATTAGATCAATAGTAAACGATACCCTGAGAACTGCTGAGTAGATAAACGGTAAGATATTCAATTTACAAATATTCTCTTTAGAAAGAGGGTTCATTTGTGACACCTTGAAATTCCATCCCGGAATGCGCTAGCTGGTTTGCAAAAACCCATGCATCTGGTCCTGGTTCACAGCATTGAAAAGAGCAACTTCTCTATGTTTTCATCAGAAATTGCATTAGATTAAAACTTAACATTTAAGGGAATGCTACCCTGTAGAGAAAGGTCTGGATATTGAGGCATCAGGACTTGAGCTTAGCTTGAGAACACAGAAGGCGCCAGTAGTGTAGGGGTATCATGCAAGATTCCCATTCTTGCGACCCGGGTTCGAGTCCCGGCTGGCGCATAGCAGCTGTTTTAAACATAGCTTGCTTAAATTACAAAACTTGAAGAACCTTTGAAAAGCAATCCTGAAAAGCAATCCTAAAAAGCCTTGTTTGTTTGTGTTTGGTTATCATGTCCATTTCCAGTTCTTAAACCTTAGCTCTGGATTCACTCTATCCCAAAAAAAAAACATCATCAGATCTTGAAGAAATTGCATTTGTAAATGACTTTCCTGACAGACTCCATGGCAGCCAACGTGTGGGTTAATCCCGCCTCTCATACCTCATAGGACCCTACTCCCATAAAGCTTTGCGTCTCCCCATAGACTGTGTTCCTTTTTTGTCCTCCTCCTCGGACCTATGCTGTTAAAGCAGAAAAAAGAAGAAATACCTTTTATTTTTTTCCTCAGTCCTGATGATCCTGCACATAGAGCTCACCTTCTGGTGTCCAACAAGTCCCAGCTATTAGCAGGGTAGACATGGGCGTCGGTTGCAATCTCAACAGGTGCTTACTAACCAGCCATTGGCAGGCAAGCAGCAACAAGGCCAAACGTCCTAGCTATTAGCTGGAGGCCTCTATTCCTTTAAGAATGCCCGAATAGTGCGGAGTGAGCTTCATAGCTCTCAGTTCCAGGACAGGTCGGCAATGGTATCCTTGGTAACGTATTATCCTCTCTTACCTTGTACATGGCAGCCGTACTCTATGTTGTTTTGTTGATTGTTTTGTCTCCGCCGTGGCCATGGCCGCTGGAACGCATCTGCGTTCCAGTTCGTTGTTTTCTGGTCTCTGCGCACGCGCTGGTTCCAGCCGAGATTGAGGCTTGGATGCGCATGCGCAGTACGATCGGATTGTCGCGATCGCGCATGCGCGCGAGGTCTGTGTGGGGAGGTGCGCCTGTCACGTCGCAATTGCGGCGTGAGCGTGGCGTGCGCTGGTGACGTCACCATCAGGGCGGCAGGTTTAAATAGCTGTCAAAACAGCTATCTTTGGGACACACGCAGGCTGTGCTGTTGCTGTTTTCGTTGCCCCAAATTGATAGTCTTCCCTCTTCAAGTATGTTTCTTGCCTTCTGCCTTTTTAAAGCCCTGTTTGCTTGATTCATCCATGCTGCATCTTACATTGATATGTTTGTCTTAGCAGTTCTTGTGACTCCTTTTCACTATGGATGTCTCACCCCCCCCCAGTGGCCAACCCTTGCGCTGCAGGTAGGATGGAAAAAATTATTTTTTTTCCCTACCTGGCCTGTTTGGGTTTCTGTGTAATCAGAGGTTAACTCTTTCCTCCTCATCAGCCCCTCTAGGTCTGAACATCAATCTTCAGCACGCGAAGTTGTTGACGAATCCAGGTTACAGCATCGTCACTCCAGATCAAGTTCCAGACGCCCCAGGTCATCTTCTAGACACCGCAAAGAAGGCTCCAGATCTTCATCTGGCCGCCATTCCCACCGCCATTCCAGCCACTCCAGTAAGAGAGTCTGCTGGGGATGTAGAGCTCGGGTCTCGGAGGAAGATCCCTTTGTGAACTATGTTATTCCAAGGCGGTGAGGGAGAGAGGAAATGATGGTCATCAGGTGGAGGCTCTGGTCAGGAGAGTAGTCCAGGAATCCCTGAACAAATCTGGTTCCAGATGTGATGTTACTGTTCCTGATGACCCAGTTCCAGCGCTTACACAGGATAATCCTGAAACGCCTGGTCCCTCTCAACGTGTACGCAGTCCAAGTGCTCTTCCGTCAGTGAAGCAGAGAGTGTTGTCAATCCTGCAGGATTTGATTTTTCCCTAGTACCAAGTTTAGTGAAAGCGGTAAAGATCGCCTTGAGGTGGGAAGATCCGGTGGAATCTCCTTCCAAACAGAGAAAATATTTCAAACAACTTAAAAAGGAGCGCCCTAGTTTTCCTTTCTTGGTGAACTGGGAGATATCATTTCTGACGAATGGGCCAGCACGGACAGAAAGAATTCTTTGCTTTCAAAAGTAGCAAAGATGTACCCGTTCAAAAGTGAACATGTTAAACACTTGGAATCAGCTCCCTTGGTTGATGCCGCCGTGATGAGGTTGGTGAAACATGTCACACTCCCTCTGGAAGATACCGTCTCCTTTAAGGACGGTCTAGATAGAAAGATAGACACAGATCTGAAACGTATATATATTACAGCAGGCATGGCTTGTAAACCGCTCTAGCCCTAGCTGCCTTGTCTAAGGCAATGGAATCCTGGACGGATGAAGTGGATTCTACCTTAGCGAACGTCTCCGAAGATGTGCTCAGCAGCACACCGGTTCATGAGCTGAGAATGGCGTCCGTCTTCCTGGGGGAGGCCTCCCTTGACATTATCCGGTTGGTGGCGCGGATCATGCTCTCCTCTGTCACAGCTAAACGTGCTCTGTGGTTGCGCCCTTGGGCGCTGATCCCGCTTCAAAACAAGGGTGGTGCAGAATCCCCTTTCAGGGTCTTCTTCCCTGTTTGGGAACAAGCTGGACAGCGCTATCACCCTGCCACTGGGGGTAAGTCTGGGTTCCTTCCTCAGGATCGCCGTCCGTTCGGTCAGAGAGATCCTTCCCTAGGCAAGATCAAGACCGTTCAAGAGATGCGCGCCGGTATAGACCTGGTCGCGAGTTCCGGAAAAACTGGAGGAGAGTCCAGCCTCTGGACAGAAGCCCCCTAAGGGACCCTCGTCTGCCGGACGTGATGCCCCTAAGTCCTTTTGATGCGAAGCCAGCCCAGACGGAAAGAGTAGGCGCTCGGCTACTACAGTTCCGACATGTCTGGGCAGCCTCAATAAGAGATTTTTGGACTGTCAAAACAGTGTCTACAGGCCATACCTGGACCTTTATCAGTCCACCCGTGCTACAGTTTGTACCCACAACAATACCCGGCTCAGAAGAAAAAAGGAAAATTCTTCTGTTATACACAAGCTCTCTCCTAGCTCTGGGTGCCGCTATTCATGTTCCATCTTCCGAAAGAGGTCAAGGGATGTACTCGCCCCTGTTTATGGTTCTAAAGAAGACAGGTTCTTGGAGACCGGTAATAGATCTGACACATCTAAACACCTTTATCAAAAAGGAAAAATTCAAGATGGAGTCCTTGCTTACTATTCGTCAGACGGTTCAGCCAGGCGATTGGCTGATGTCCATAGACCTAAAAGATGCCTACTTCCATGTCCCAGTCGCAGCGGAGTTCCAAAAATATCTCCGGTTCTCAGTAGACAATGTCCACCTCCAATTTACGTGTCTCCCCGTTTGGGCTCACAACATCGCCCCGGGTGTTCTCAAAACTTCTATTGGCTGTCGTCGCCCTGATCAGAACCAAGGGCATTCGACTTCATCACTACCTCGACGAATTACTGTACTTTCGAAAGACAAGGAACAGCTGTTGACACACAGAGATCCAGGTCATTTCCACCCTGACCGAGTTCGGTTGGCTGATAAACAGGGAAAAGAGTCATCTGCAACCCACACAATCTCTGGTTTTTCTGGGAGCTCAATTCAACACAGTTCAATGTTCCATCTCCTTACCCCTGACAAAGATCCCGTAGTCCGGGACAGAGTCCGGCTTGCATTGGATTCTCCCTTTCTAAAAGCCTCGCAATGCCTCAAGATAGTGGGCACCATGGTGTCCACAGTCCCCATGGTGAGATGGGCACAATGGAGGATGCGGCCCTTTCAGAAGGGGTTTCTCCAACAGTGGGATCCGAAGTCTCAGGATCAACGCATTCGAATAACTTCGTCGATGCGAGAGAGTCTTCTTTGTGGCTACTAAGGAAAAATCTCCTCAACTACCATTCATTAGCCCCGATCTCCTGGATCACAATTACATCAGATGCCAGCAACAGCGGCTGGGGCTCTGTGCTTGAAGGAGTTTGCTCAAGGGAAATGGACGTTACCATCCGGAGTGTGAGTTCCAATGCCCCTGGAACTCCGTGCGGCCTACCGTGCCCTTCAATCCTTTCTTCACATAGTAAAGGGATCGTCAGTCCTGTTGAGAATAGACAACACGACAGCTGTGTCATACATAAAGAGACAGGGAGGCACCCGCAGTCTGTCCCTGCTGAAGGAAGTGGATCCGATCATGTCGTGGGCACAAGTACATCTCTCAGATTTAACAGCTGTGTATCTCCCCGGATCTCAAAATCTCCAAGCAGACTTCCTTTCGAGGACAACACTCGACCACAACGAATGGTCTCTCCACAGCGAAGTCTTCAGCTGGGTCCTATCCCTGGGAGTTGTGCCGGAAGTCGACCTATTTGCATCTCCATGCAATTACAAACTAGAGAAATTCTATACGAGGGGTCGCTGTCCCCAAGCGTTCGGATGTGGATGCTCTAACAGACCAGTGGAACTTTCACAGTGCCTATCTTTTCCTCCAGTCCCGGTAATCCTCCGGTTCCTGGCAAGACTCAGGTGGAAAGCGGTCGAGGTGATGGCGATAGTCCCTTATTGGCCCAACAGACCATGGTTCCCGTTGCTGCTTCATCTGAGCTTCCGGGCTCCAGTCCCGCTTCCCGAACAGGGCAGATCTCCTGTTACAAGGGGTAACCCCCATCCATGTCCATCCCGTCTTCATCTGATGGTCTGGTTTTTGAAAGGGAAAGGCTTATTGCATTAGGCTGCCCAAATCAAGCCATCTCCACTCTGTTAAGTGCGAGGAGATCAAGCACCAACAAGGTCTACCAGAGAATATGGTCAAATTTGCAGATTTTGTCTCTTCCATGGATGGATCCCCTAGTAATCCTAGGATTCAGGATGTTCTTGGCTTCCTTCAGACAGGTCTGGATCTGTCTTTATCAGTCAGCTCCCTGAGAGTTCAAATTTCGGCCATTTCGGCCTTCACTGGGTTTTCATGGGCCAAACACACCCTTGTCAAACAATTTTTCAAAGGTGCCATGAGGCTTAGGCCACAGAGAAAACCAAGGTTCTCAAAATGGAACCTTCCTTTGTTTTGGACTTCCTTTCAGAAACTACGCACTCGGATAACTTGTCAATCAAAGATCTGTCCTCAAAAGCTGTCTTCCTTGTGGCCATAACATCAGCCAGAAGGGTCTCAGAAATAGGTTCTCTAGGATCCAAAGAACCGTTTCTTACTTTTTTCCCTGATCGGGTCGTACTAATTCCCATTTGGGATCCAATCCCAAGGTAACATCGGTCTTTCATGAAAATCTAGAAATTGTTCTCCCCACTTTTCGATCTCCTGAGAACTCTAATGTCCATCCTCTAGACGTCGGACATGTATTAAGACAATATCTGGAAGCCACAGCAGCCTTCCGTCAATCTGACCATCTGTTCGTTTCCTTCCATGGAAAAAGCAGGGGAATGCGTGCTTCTCCCAGAACCATCGCTGCATGGATAGTTCAAGTAATCCAAGGGCATACAAAGCAAAAGGGTTGGCTCTCTCCTGAAGCGGTGACAGCGCATTCGACTCGTAGCATCTCCACATCATGGGCAGCCGCCGGCATGTTTCCCCAGAAGTAATCTGTAGGGCGGCCTCCTGGTCGTCATTAAACACATTCATGACGCATTACTGCGTAGAACCGGCCTGTTTGTCGTCGGTTGATTTTGGTTTACATGTTTTATCTGTTGACAATGTCAATTAAACCTTTTTTTTCTTTAATCAGCAATTTCCCACCCGGGTGTGTCGGCTAGTTATTTCCCACACGTTGGCTGCCATGGAGTCTGTCAGGAAAAGGGAAAATTGATATCAAATACTTACCGTAATTTTCCTTTCCTGATGGACTCCATGGCAGCAGGAGTTTCCCTCCCCTTGCTGGAGTAGGCTATATTACGGAACACAGTCTATGGGGAGACGCAAAGCTTTATGGGAGTAGGGTCCTATGAGGTATGAGAGGCGGGATTAACCCACACGTTGGCTGCCATGGAGTCCATCAGGAAAGGAAAATTACGGTAAGTATTTGATATCAATTTTCCCTTTTCACAAAGGGAAAAAATATAACCATATGCTTTAAAAAAATACAATAACGTCAATTGCGTCCTTAAAAGCTGTTTATTCTTTAAACTTAACATCAGGCCTGACTACATGTTTGCAGGAATGTACAATCTCATTTCTGGGGATACGGCTAGAGTCACTGCAAAGACCGAGTAAATGATTTCAAAGTCTGAAAATCTTTCGGCTGAATTGTTACCCAAAGGTAAACTTGGGAAACTGCAAAGTGTGATTGTTCCCAGAAGATAATAATCTTTCGGACAACGCGCTTGTGTGAAGACACCAAAGGGAAACTAGTACTTTAGAGGTGCCATGCAAGAGTGCCATTCCAGTTGTTTGGTTTGAAAGTCCTGCTGCTCAAGTGGCCTTTTTTTCTTAACATCCCACGTTTTGTTTTTAGTTTTTGAAGATTGTTGTTTCAAAGACAGATTAAAAAAGACCTAACCATCTTAATTTCAATGCCAGTTTTCAGATATTTCTCGATAGAATTTGCAATCAGTCTAGCGCAAAAATCAAGCCTCTTAAAACTCAGGAATAAGTGACAGGGCTGAAGGATCTGAAACTGACCAAAAGGCATGCATTAGATCAATAGTAAACGATACCCTGAGAACTGCTGAGTAGATAAACGGTAAGATATTCAATTTACAAATATTCTCTTTAGAAAGAGGGTTCATTTGTGACACCTTGAAATTCCATCCCGGAATGCGCTAGCTGGTTTGCAAAAACCCATGCATCTGGTCCTGGTTCACAGCATTGAAAAGAGCAACTTCTCTATGTTTTCATCAGAAATTGCATTAGATTAAAACTTAACATTTAAGGGAATGCTACCCTGTAGAGAAAGGTCTGGATATTGGGGCATCAGGACTTGAGCTTAGCTTGAGAACACAGAAGGCGCCAGTAGTGTAGGGGTATCATGCAAGATTCCCATTCTTGCGACCCGGGTTCGAGTCCCGGCTGGCGCATAGCAGCAGTTTTAAACATAGCTTGCTTAAATTACAAAACTTGAAGAACCTTTGAAAAGCAATCCTGAAAAGCAATCCTAAAAAGCCTTGTTTGTTTGTGTTTGGTTATCATGTCCATTTCCAGTTCTTATACCTTAGCTCTGGATTCACTCTATCCCAAAAAAAAACACATCATCAGATCTCGAAGAAATTGCATTTGTAAACGACTTTCACAAAGGGAAAAAATATAACCATATGCTTTAAAAAAATACACTAACGTCAATTGCGTCCTTAAAAGCTGTTCATTCTTTAAACTTAACATCAGGCCTGACTACATGTTTGCAGGAATGTACAATTTCATTTCTGGGGATACGGCTAGAGTCACTGCAAAGACCGAGTAAATGATTTCTAAGTCTGAAAATCTTTCGGCTGAAATGTTACCCAAAGGTAAACATGGGAAACTGCAAAGTGTGATTGTTCCCAGAAGATAATAATCTTTCGGACAACGCGCTTGTGTGAAGACACCAAAGGGAAACTAGTACTTTAGAGGTGCCATGCAAGAGTGCCATTCCAGTTGTTTGGTTTAAAGTCCTTTCTGCTCAAGTGGCCTTTTTTCTTAACATCCCACGTTTTGTTTTTAGTTTTTGAAGATTGTTGTTTCAAAGACAGATTAAAAAAGACCTAACCATCTTAAATTTCAATGCCAGTTTTCAGATATTTCTCGATAGAATTTGCAATCAGTCTAGCGCAAAAATCAAGCCTCTTAAACTCAGGAATAAGTGACAGGGCTGAAGGATCTGAAACTGACCAAAAGGCATGCATTAGATCAATAGTCAACGATACCCTGAGAACTGCTGAGTAGATAAACGGTAAGATATTCAATTTACAAATATTCTCTTTAGAAAGAGGGTTCATTTGTGACACCTTGAAATTCCATCCCGGAATGCGCTAGCTGGTTTGCAAAAACCCATGCATCTGGTCATGGTTCACAGCATTGAAAAGAGCAACTTCTCTATGTTTTCATCAGAAATTGAATTCAATTAAAACTTTAAATTTAAGGGAATGCAACCCTGTAGAGAACGTTCTGGATATTGAGGCATCAGGACTTGAGCTTTTTCAGGAGAGTACAGAAGTCTCCAGTAGTGTAGGGGTATCATGCAAGATTCCCATTCTTGCGACCTTCGAGTCCCGGCTGGCACATAGCTGCTGTTTTAAACATAGCTTGCTTGAATTACAAAACTTCAAGAACTTTTGAAAAGCAATCCTAAAAAGCCTTGTTTCCTGAGGCATTCATGGCAGCACACACTGGGTTGTGTCTCCTCCCCCACAACCTGACAGGATTGGTTAGCTTTAAATTTGAAGGGGAGACGCCCCGCACCATTCTCTTTATTTATCCTCATCTGACAGATTGGATGGACAACAGCATGCCTCTTACCGCAATCGCCCCAGCAGGTTCAAGCCTCTCCTTTTTGGAAGTCCCTCCTGTACCGTCTCTAAAGGAGCTTCTATGGAGGAAACTCTGTTCTGGTGGTCTCAGGGGCGTAAGCAGCAATTTCTACTGGCATTTTAAGCGAGCTTTAACCACTTGCTTACTGGGCACATATACCCCCCTCCTGCCCAGGTGAAATTTCAGCTACCGGCACTGCGTCGCTTTAACTGACAATTGCGCGGTCATTCGACGTGGCTCCCAAACAAAATTGATGTCCTTTTTTCCCCACAAGTAGAGCTTTCTTCTGGTGGTATTTGATCGCCTGTGCAGTTTTTATTTTTTGCGCTGTAAACAGAAAAGTGCGACAATTTTGAAAAAAGATACAATATTTTTTACTTGTTGCTATAATAAATATCCCAATTTTAAAAAAAAAAACTTTTTTTTTTCTCAGTTTAGGCCGGTACGTATTCTTCTACAAAATAGGGGACAGAATTAATATTTTTTATTTTTTTTTATTTTTTTTACTAGAAATGGCGGTGATCCTTGATTTTTATTGGGACTGCGACGTTATGGCGGACACATAGGACATTTTTGGCGCCATTCACATTTATACTGCGATCAGTGCTATAAATATGCACTAATTACTGTATAAATGTGACTGGCATTGAAGGGGTTAACACTAGGGGGTGAGGAAGGGGTTAAATGTATTCCCTACATAGTGTTCTAACTGTGGGGGGAGGGGGGTGACTGGGGGAGTGTTTCTAACTGTGGGGGGAGGGGGGTGACTGGGGGAGGTGACCGATCTGTGTCCCTATGTACAAGGGACACAGATCGATCTCCTCCTCTCCAGAGACAGGACACTGTCACTGTGTAAAACGGCAATGAGAGATAATCTCATATGTTTACATATGAGAGCATCTCTCATTGGCCGCGCAGATCGCATAGCAAACGGACACTTTGATTGGCCGTTCGCCGTGATCTGTGATTGGCTGTGTCCAAGGGACACGGCCAACACAGAGCTTCCCCGCTGCGCGCTCTGGAAACGCCTTAAGGGGCGGCCGTCAAAAGACGGCGGCTTGGAAATTAGGTTTGCGCTGTATCCATCATTCGGCTATAGCGCGGGCCTCAAGTGGTTAAAGAAGCTTAAATTATTGCAGTAGTCCCACTTTTACTACTTTTCCTTCACCATTATCCCTACTGTGTTCACATATCTCTCACTTGTTGTCTTAGACCATACTGTGGTCTTTCTTGTTGTCCTCCAGGCAGCCCCCCTATTATGTATCAGCGCTGCCGCGTCCTTCCCGCCGCTCTGCGCATGCGTGCAGCGGGATGATAACGCTGGAAGTTCTCTCCCTTATCCAAGATGCCGCCGGGACGAGCAGAATGCTTTGTGCACATGCACGTGCACGTCATCTGCACCGCAAAGGCGTTGCCAAATTTAAAAACACAGCCCTATTGTTTGGGGCTTCAGAATGCTGCTCTGCATGACATTTTAGGAAATTACACATAAGGTAGGTTTTTCTCCCTCCTGCTTCTTCCCCTGGCCAGTCTCCACTGGCATTTAATAACTGGTTCTTCTTTTTTTCCCTCCTCTGCCTCCAGACTGTCCTCAAGGCTGTATCTCCTGCACCCTTCATGGAGACCACTGCCCTTGCAGACCTCCACCAGCAAACTAGGTAAGAGGCTGTCCGAGACAAAATAGGTAAGTGAGAAGAGACAAAAAAGAGAGCCTGACCACTAACGCTGCATTTCTCTGGCAGCCCTATCAGGTCAAGTGATGCAAGTTCATTGCATAGAGGGAGATCAAGTCATGCTTCAAGCAGAAGATCACGCAGAAGCTGCGCAAGGTCATCCTCCGACTATCATCGATCAAGACATAGCCGCTCACGTCACAGCCGCTCCCGTCATAGCCGGTCCCACCGCAGACGGTAACCTTCATCTCACCGTGAAAAAGGGAAAAAAATTAAAAACTGCGCTACTTACAAATGTAAATAAAATAAAAATACCAGGCAGCAGTTTGCGTGCGATACACAGAGCCAGAAGTAGAATGAGAGATAAAGCTGCACCAAAAAACAAAACAAAAACAGAAGTAACAAATAATATTGGTAGACCAAGTCCACTTAGGCTCAAATATATGTATATAAAAGTCCCAATATACACTTGGTGTGCATAAAAGTAATCGATCCTGAGGATAACACCATCGTGATATCTTAAATGTTTCCACACTGAAGTGAATACCCACCACCGAGTTTTAAAGCCGCTTACCACAGGGCAAGCTTGATTTGCAATCGGCTATAGCCCAGCCGCGGCATTTACTTCAGTGGACTCACAGGGATACAGGTTCCAGGGAAGAACTTCCAGCGCAATCACAGGCTCATTCAGATAACATGGGTAGAGAAAGGGTGCACCATAACGTAATTCTGTAAAACTTATTTTATTTTAAGAGGTAAAAAGGTACTTCCAAAATGCAGGTTAAAACTTTGCAACATAGAAAACAGATGCCGGCCGGCAACAAGCGGAGCCCTTCCTCCTTAGCGTGGTGACGTCACTGTGCGCCCTCCCAGACCCAGACCCGTTTCGTCATTAATCAGACGTTTTCAATGGGATAGGGCGCAGCAGTGACTCACCTCATATTTATACCCAAGCCTCGTTGTGAAATCCGAATCAATGGCAGGCGCCACTTTGGCTAAGAGAAAAACAGCCAGCACTCTACGCTGAAATAAACAACGCATTGTGCACTCGCAATCAAATAAACAAAACTTTATTACCACACCTCCATAGCTCGGGCAATCACTCTCCCTCGTGGTCGCCCATTGTTCAAACCAAGACATGCTTAGCCTGATCAACAATTCTAAGGTCGCAACACTACCCTGGGGTGTCGGATTTTTGAAAAATATAATAATAATAATAATAATAATAATAATAATAAATTATTGAAAATTATTTAAAAATTAACTCCCTCCCACCCACCTAAAATACCGGGGGAAGAGAAACGATAATTGATACCAATCAAGACAAACCTATTAAACAAAACGTAACCTTATTGTGGAAAACAGCTCCCTAATACAGGACGATTATTTCCCAATCTCGTACGGAATCGGTCTGTAGGTGTATAAACCTCATTTACAGGGTTAAACCCCACTCCCTATTTGGGGATATAGTGCATATTTAAAAAGCATATAGGTGTATACCCTCCGTCTCCGGGGAAAAAACACAAATTTCTATGTGATATTGTGCATATCGTACTAAAAACTTAAATTAACGCTAGAGACCTTTCTTATTACAAAGAGAATAGTCCCTAACCATTATGTGAATAAAGTGATAAATTTATATCATCATAAATTAAGTAACGATTATTAGCACCAATAATCTCAAAAATATGTGTACCCCAATGGCAAGGCCACACTCTAAAGTTAATCGTTATGCTTAAATACATATGTGCATACAAAATGTGTAAATATATAGAAATTTGGTATCAATTCCGTATATACTGTATAAATAAATAAAAAAGAATAGAATATACCCCAAAAAAACTCTTCAGGTTATAACCGCCTCTATTGGTGCAGATAACAGCAAGTTTACATCAAGCATTATTTATAAACGCATTAACTTCCATCTCTATATGCAACCCATAGGGGGCATAGATCTTTAATCGGTATATCCAGGCCATTTCCATACTAGAGATTTCCCTTACCAAAAAACTCCCCCCCCAGTGGGGTTTGAATTTGTCAATCCCCAGAAAAAGGGTTTGACGGGTCTCTGTTGTGTTTCACCGATAGTGATTGAAAACAGAGTGATTTTTGAAATCTACCAGAAAATTGGTAATATGTTCATTGAGACGGGCTTGCAATGATCGCTTAATCCATCCCGCATACTGCAGGCCACAAGGGCACTGCAGTAGGTACACAACTCCAGTGGAGGCACAGGTAATACAGGGCTTAATGGTGTATTCACGCCAAGTGGCTGTAGAGGTAAAGGTAGTGATGCGTCTCTGTGGACGGGAATTCAGAGAGCAAACTCTACACCGTTTGCACTTGTAGTAGCCTGTTAATTGATCAAAGAAACCTATGCCCCTAACTGGAAGATTCAGAACATTTATTGCCACTTGGTTCCTTAGAGATTTTGCACCCCTAAAAATGACCCTTGGTTTTGTTGGTAGGATATCCTTCAAGACAGTGTCATTTATAGCTATATGCCAGTTTGTTAATAAGCTGTGTATGACACCTATGCTAGACTGAATAGGATGTTATGAATGGTACTCCCACTGGGAATTGGTTGCTATCAGTGGCCACTAGGAATGAGCCGAACACCCCCGTGTTCGGTTCGCACCAGAACCGTCGAACAGACCGAACGTTCGCACGAACATTTAGAACCCCATTGAAGTCTATGGGACTCGAATGTTCGAATTCAAAAGTGCTCATTTTAAAGCCAAACATTCAAATTATTGTTGGAAAACATCTTTAAGAACCCGGGTCTTGCCCCAGGGAACAAGTATCAATGGAAAAAAAAGTTTTAAAAAACTGTCGTTTTTTTTTTGGAGTACCGATTTTAATGATGCTTAAAGTGGAAAAAAAAAAGAAAAGAAAAATTCCTTTAAATATCGTAGCTGCTGGTGTCTATAGCAGTGGCATGTGAATAGAAATGTCCCTGCACAAAATGAGATTACTATAAGAAAAAATAAATTTAATAATTTAACTGCTTGCGGCTTTAATGTGATGTTTGGTCCCTGCAATATGGATAAAAATCATTGAAAAAAATAGCATGAGTTTCACCGCCACCACTCCCCCCAGGTCATTACAAGACCCAGTGCCGATCCTGACCTCCCTGGGGCCCTAAGCAAAATGACATGGCACATTAAAAATGAGAAGCGGGGCCGCTGACGACAGTGACATGTCACATTAAAGAAAGTTGAGAAGCAAGGGGAGGGGGTGTTCTGCTGTTGGAAATGACTTGGCTTGAATAGGGAGCCTATAGGGAGGATCGGGCCTGACAAGACCATTTGGCCCTATATACTTTGAACAGCAGTGTACAGGCGGTGCAAACAGGACAAGGACTGCAAGGACAAAGAGTCACATGCAAAGTATTGCATCAAAAATTGTTATTAGACGCCCCTGTTAAACAGGGGCAGAAAAATTGGGCCTTGGGCACAACACAACACTGCAACCCCTCACAGATACTGTAATTGGAGCGCAACATAGAGCAACATGCAAAGTATTGCATCAAAAATTGTTTTTAGACGCCCCTGTAAAACAGGGGCAGAAAAATCGAGCCTCAGGCCGCGTACACACGATCAAATTTGTCCGCTGAAAACGGTCCGATGGACCGTTTCAGCAGACAAATCCGATCGTGTGTACGGGCTAGCGGACAGGTTTGTCCATCGGACAAATTTCAAAGCATGCTTTGAAATTTGTCCGCTACAAACCTGTCCGTCGGATATATCCGCTGGTTAGTACGGCAAACCAGCGGACATATCTTCCCGCACATGCGTCGTATCCTGTGAATGGATCCGACGCATGCGCGCGGAAGTGTTTACTTCCTGGTGCGGTGACGTAGCGGTGACGTGGCGGCGTCAACGTCACCGCCGCGTCACCACGCTGTCTGCCGGCGGGGATTTTGATCCGATGGTGTGTACACGCCATCGGACCGAAATCTGATGAGACATGTCCGCTCTAAACTGTCCGTCGGACAAGTTTGAGCAGACATATCTCATCGTGTGTACGAGGCCTCAGACACTGGTGGCGGAGCCCAGAAAAAAAAATTCTTACTAGCTATCAGCAAGATCAGTGAGGAGGAAAAGAATATTCAGTAAGCAGCATAACAGGACAGTCACTCAGCATCAGCAAAGGCAGTTTTCAAGCGTACTGTGCAAGCTCAGGCCAGTGATCCATCCTCAAGACCCATTAAGTAAAAAATAGCAGGTAATGGCGCCTACTAGAAATAAAGTGCATAAAGGAATGTGCAAATATAAATATAAATATAAATGGTGTCTGTCCAAAAAAGTGCTGGTCCTAGTCAAAGTATAATATAATAAATAATAAATTGAATATTAATTGATAATTATGTGATTGAATTAATATAAATATAAAAATAATTCATAAAAGTCCAATTCCTAGTGATAAAAATTTCCAAAATAGGTGTTGCAAGATTAAATGATGATAATAATAATAATAATCCAAGAAAAGTCCAGTTTTATAAAAATATATATTTTCAAGATTGCTTCCGAAAAGTAATGATATAAGGTGATATGTGCTTCATGCAGGTATAGCCGTCAGTGGATCACTCAGTGCTCTCCCCCAATGGTCCCGCACTCACCGGATCCAACTACCCCTGCAGGGGTAATAGGCTTTCTCTCAATAAGTCTCCACACTTCAATAAAATCTGCCTGGTTTCCTCACATGGGGTCTATCCAACCATTCAGCCGCTCATAGAGAAGATAGGATGAAACGAAAATGCCCAATAGCGTGATACCGTTTTGTAACAAGTAAAATTTATTCTTGATAAACAATGGGTACTCACAATTTACATGCAGTTAAAAAGCCTTTAGAAAATATGTGCTGTAGCTCTAAGGAACGTTCGCTCGGTCGGTTTCGTCGTTCTGACGTCATCTGGAGCGTGCCTCTGAGCCTTCAGCACTAGCTATTTATAATTGACGTTATGTCGGAAAATGCGGACGTTGTGTCGAAAAATGCGGACGTTGTGTCGACAAAATGTCGAAAAAAACGGGTCCGACGTTACGTCGTAAAAACTCTGTTGTTCCGGTATCCTCCATGTTGGAGATTACTACAGACCGTAGTCCTAACACTAGAGGCTCAGTGTTGTAGTCGACACTACGACGGACGTTCTGTCGGGAAAGCAAACCCCCGATCTTACGTCGAAAAAGTTCCTAACTTTCGAGCGTCCTCCATGTTAGAGATTTTTGCAGACCGGAGTCCAGTCTCAAGAGGCTCTGTATTAAAAGGGAGAAAATACGTTCGTTTTCATATCGGGAAAACCCGGAAGTTAGATCGAAATATAGTAAAAACTTGATTATTTAGCTGATCTCCATATTACAGCAAGGTGATGTTAATAACATAATCAGATATATATAGGATTGCAAATAGGTGAAAAATATATATATAAAAGTTATATAAAATATATAAATAGACATTATGGGAAAAAACATTAGTTAATAGAATACAATTAAAATTATAATTATATGAGGAGTAGTTGATAGGAAAAAAGAGAGGTAGATGTGTATATGTCGATGAGGCAATCCGATGTATTATTATAATTAGATATATGAAAAAATGCCCGTAATAAAAATATTATATAAAAATATAAAATTAAAATAAAATAAAATATATAAAAATATGGAATATGAAATTTAGTGTAAAATTATTAAAAATTGTTAAAAATTGGTTAAAAAACAATTTAGATCCACATCAATATTCATACCAGACGGTTGGAGGGTGTCTAACGTGTAGATCCACCGGGTTTCATTTTGGGATACTTTTATAGTTTTATTTTCCCCCCTCCAGTGTTCTTTTATTCTGTCTATTCCATAGAAAGTCATGCATCCCGGATCTTTATGATGGTAATCTCTAAAATGTCGAGACACACTATGTTTATGGAACCCTTTTTTAATGTTAGCTATGTGTTCTCTAATCCTGATATGTAGTTCTCTTGTTGTTCTGCCTACATATTGTTTTTGGCATGGGCATTCCAGGACATACGTAACATGTGTACTACTACATGTTATCAGCTCTCTTATTTTATGTGTGGTTCCATTAGTTGTAGATGTGAACTCAGTTTTTTCTTATTTGTCTTTTTACTAACTCGGCAGGGTAGGCATTTACCACATTTGTGGAAGCCTTTGAGGTTTTTGAAAATTTGAATCTGTTTTGGGGGGTCAATCGCATTGTGGACTAATCGATTTCTTAGATTGGGGGCTTTACGATATATGAAACTCGGTCTGTTCGGTAATAGATTTTTCAGGCTTTTATCAGATTGCAGAATGGGCCAGTATTTTTTGAATATTTTTTCAACGTCTCTATGTTGTATATTGTATCCAGTCAGGAAGGCTACTTCTGTGGTTTTCCTATTTGCTTTCTTCCTTTGTGTTCCTGCTATGATGTTGTCTCTGTTCATTTCTTTAACTTTATTTTTCAGAGTTTCTAGATCTCTGCGTTGGTAACCTTTCTCCACAAATTTGTTAATGATTTGTGTAGCTTGTAGTTCGAAATCCTCCTCATTGCTACAATTTCTGAATATTCTCATAAGTTGTCCTTTAGGGATATTTTGAATCCATTTTTTGTGGTGACAACTGGTTACTGGAATGTAGCTGTTCCTATCTGTTTTTTTGAAAAACGTTCTGGTGTGTATTCTGTTTTCTGCTTTGAATAATTGTAAGTCCAGGTAATCAATGGATTCTGCATTCCAAATGCCTGTAAAAGTAATCCCATATATATTGTGGTTGATCTCATCAAAAAACTTCTGTAATTCCGTTTCTGTGCCTCCCCATACTATTAGTATGTCATCTATATACCTTCTGTAGAGTTTCAAATATGGTCTTTCTGTTCCTTGAATCTGTTCTGCCTCCCAATGATTCAAAAAGATGTTAGCTACACTGGGGGCATACTTGGCCCCCATGGCTACTCCTTTAGTCTGGACAAAAAAAATTTCCTTTATTCCAAAAGTAGTTGTGGCTCATAGCTAATGTTAGCCCCTCCAAAATATAGTTTATTTGTTCCTGTTTTAATTTTGAGTCTTTGTGTAAAGCCCATTTTACCCCTTTAATGCCGTCTTCTTGTACTATATTCGTATATAATTAGTTGACATCTATGGTGACGAGAAGGTCCGTGGGTTCTATTTCCAAGTCCACAAGTTCCATTATAAGTTGTCTGCTATCCTTGAGATATGATGGTCCTTCCTTCACTAATGGTTGTAGGAATCCATCAATATAGGCTCCAAGCCTTGAGAAGAGGGAGTCTATGCCACTTATAATTGGTCTTCCTGGTGGGTTTGATTGGTTCTTGTGTATTTTTGGGACATAGTAGATAATAGGTGTTTTTGCCGTTTCTGGGTTTAGATATTTGGCTTCTTTTTTTGTAAGAATGCCCAACTTTTTGCCTTTTTCTATATATACATTTAGTTTCTTTTTGTATTCTTTTTTGGGGTTTGACTTTAATTTTTTGTAGGTGTCTGGTATGTTGAGTAGTTTTGTCATTTCAGATTCATAATCTGTTTTTCTGAGAATGACTAGACCTCCCCCCTTTGTCCGCGGGTCGGATGACGATGTTTTTCTTCTTTTCAAGGTCCCTGATTGTTTTCCATATTTTATTGCGTTTTGATTTGTTTATCTTTAGATTTCTTATATCCTCCTCTACCAATTTTCTGAATACCGTCAAGCTCTCATTTTGCTGATTTTTGGGGTTGAACGTTGAATTGTTTCTTAGATTAGAGTGTTGGTACTGGGTGGTATTTTCATCTTCTTTGTTCTTCTTGTTTGCAAATAACTTTTTAATATTTAACTTCCGTACAAATTTGTGCAGATCTATATAGGCTTCGAATTTATCTAATTCTTTATCTGGTGCATATTTAAGCCCTAAGTCTAAAACTCTCATCTCCTCCTCTGTAAAAATTTCGTCACTTAGATTAAAAATTCCTCCTCCTAGTATTCTCTCCTTCTTTTTTTTTGCGCCCCCCTCGTTTGCCTCGTTTGCGTATCCTCTTTCCCCTCTTTGGGGTCTGTATATCCGTTCTCTTCTCTCTTCCCAATTGTTGTCTTCTTGTTCCCAATTGTTCCCTCTCGGGTGTCTGTATGTTCTGGTACCCCACCCTTGTTGTTCTCCGTATTGGGGTCTCCTTTGTGGATACCGGAAAGGTTGCCTCCATCCTTGGGTTCTGAAAGGTCTGTTGTCTTCTCTCATGACTGGTGGTCGACCTCTGTATTCCCTGGGAAAAAAATTTCCTCTATTTTGGGGTCTTCTATATGGAGTTTCCTGTGGGTAATTTCTCAAACTTAATCACCTTTTAATTTTTATTTTTATTACACCACTTTTTTATTTAAGTTGTCTGTGGCGCAGATTCATCTCTTTTTACCTTACTTCATCTTGCATCATGCAAGAAGGAACTGCAGCAACGGATATATTTAAATACATACACAATAGAAGCATTAATCTAGGAGAAGTCTTTAATCAAGAACAAGTGGTTACTAAACAAGATACAGATGGACTATTTAAACAACTCAGACATTGCCTAGAAAAACAACTTAGAGTATGGTGGGACATAGCCACTCTGGGCAAATATATAGCAGAAAAAATTACACCTAGGAGGTTGAGATGGGATATCTCACCTAATGATGCTATTAATGATAAAGATTTAATGGAAGAGTGGTATAGATTTTTCAATCAAAGGGAAAATGATTTGTTACATAAAATACTAGAGAGAAGACAAGTCAAACTAAAAATGATAGAATCTGAAATTCTCCATGTGAAAGATCAACTTTTACCCTTCTCAAATACACCACAATACAAAGAGAAAGAAGCACTACTACAAGAAATTATTACAAAATATGACAAAGAGATTCAACAGAAAAAACAGAAAAAATTTAAAAGAGATGTTTTGGACTACAAGAACCAACAGGTATACAAGTGGCAAACTGATGACACCTATATGAATAATTCCATGGTGGAAGAATCAAGAGAGGATTCTCCAGACATGGAAACCAACATATGGCAACCAACCACAACAACAACAACTAGACCAAACAGAACTTTACGCATTAATAATGCTACAACACCGCAGAGAAGAGAGGAAATAAGTCCCATAAGACAAACACAGAGGGAAAGAATTCGAAGTGAAGGAAGAAGACCACAAGCACCATACACACCAAGAATTCCACGACATAGAAATAGATTTTCTCCATTGAGAAATTACCCACAGGAAACTCCATATAGAAGACCCCAAAATAGAGGAAATTTTTTTCCCAGGGAATACAGAGGTCGACCACCAGTCATGAGAGAAGACAACAGACCTTTCAGAACCCAAGGATGGAGGCAACCTTTCCGGTATCCACAAAGGAGACCCCAATACGGAGAACAACAAGGGTGGGGTACCAGAACATACAGACACCCGAGAGGGAACAATTGGGAACAAGAAGACAACAATTGGGAAGAGAGAAGAGAACGGATATACAGACCCCAAAGAGGGGAAAGAGGATACGCAAACGAGGCAAACGAAGGGGGCGCAAGAAAAAGAAGGAGAGAATACTAGGAGGAGGAATTTTTAATCTAAGTGACGAAATTTTTACAGAGGAGGAGATTAGAGTTTTAGACTTAGGGCTTAAATATGCACCAGATAAAGAATTCGATAAATTCGAAGCCTATATAGATCTGCACAAATTTGTACGGAAGTTAAATATTAAAAAGTTCTTTGCAAACAAGAAGAACAAAGAAGATGAAAAAATACCACCTAGTACCAACACTCTAATCTAAGAAACAATTCAACGTTCAACCCCAAAAAATCAGCAAAATGAGAGCTTGACGGTATTCAGAAAATTGGTAGAGGAGGATATAAGAAATCTAAAGATAAACAAATCAAAACGCAATAAAATATGGAAAACAATCAGGGACCTTGAAAAGAAGAAAAACATCGTCATCCGACCCGCGGACAAAGGGGGAGGTCTAGTCATTCTCAGAAAAACAGATTATGAATCTGAAATGACAAAACTACTCAACATACCAGACACCTACAAAAAATTAAAGTCAAACCCCAAAAAAGAATACAAAAAGAAACTAAATGTATATATAGAAAAAGGCAAAAAGTTGGGCATTCTTACAAAAAAAGAAGCCAAATATCTAAACCCAGAAACGGCAAAAACACCTATTATCTACTATGTCCCAAAAATACACAAGAACCAATCAAACCCACCAGGAAGACCAATTATAAGTGGCATAGACTCCCTCTTCTCAAGGCTTGGAGCCTATATTGATGGATTCCTACAACCATTAGTGAAGGAAGGACCATCATATCTCAAGGATAGCAGACAACTTATAATGGAACTTGTGGACTTGGAAATAGAACCCACGGACCTTCTCGTCACCATAGATGTCAACTAATTATATACGAATATAGTACAAGAAGACGGCATTAAAGGGGTAAAATGGGCTTTACACAAAGACTCAAAATTAAAACAGGAACAAATAAACTATATTTTGGAGGGGCTAACATTAGCTATGAGCCACAACTACTTTTGGAATAAAGGAAATTTTTTTGTCCAGACTAAAGGAGTAGCCATGGGGGCCAAGTATGCCCCCAGTGTAGCTAACATCTTTTTGAATCATTGGGAGGCAGAACCGATTCAAGGAACAGAAAGACCATCTTTGAAACTCTACAGAAGGTATATAGATGACATACTAATAGTATGGGGAGGCACAGAAACGGAATTACAGAAGTTTTTTGATGAGATCAACCACAATATATATGGGATTACTTTTACAGGCATTTGGAATGCAGAATCCATTGATTACCTGGACATACAATTATTCAAAGCAGAAAACAGAATACACACCAGAACGTTTTTCAAAAAAACAGATAGGAACAGCTACATTCCAGTAACCAGTTGTCACCACAAAAAATGGATTCAAAATATCCCTAAAGGACAACTTATGAGAATATTCAGAAATTGTAGCAATGAGGAGGATTTCGAACTACAAGCTACACAAATCATTAACAAATTTGTGGAGAAAGGTTACCAACGCAGAGATCTAGAAACTCTGAAAAATAAAGTTAAAGAAATGAACAGAGACAACATCATAGCAGGAACACAAAGGAAGAAAGCAAACAGGAAAACCACAGAAGTAGCCTTCCTGACTGGATACAATATACAACATAGAGACGTTGAAAAAATATTCAAAAAATACTGGCCCATTCTGCAATCTGATAAAAGCCTGAAAAATCTATTACCGAACAGACCGAGTTTCATATATCGTAAAGCCCCCAATCTAAGAAATCGATTAGTCCACAATGCGATTGACCCCCCAAAACAGATTCAAATTTTCAAAAACCTCAAAGGCTTCCACAAATGTGGTAAAAGGGTTCCATAAACATAGTGTGTCTTGACATTTTAGAGATTACCATCATAAAGATCCGGGATGCATGACTTTCTATGGAATAGACAGAATAAAAGAACACTGGAGGGGGGAAAATAAAACTATAAAAGTATCCCAAAATGAAACCCGGTGGATCTACACGTTAGACACCCTCCAACCGTCTGGTATGAATATTGATGTGGATCTAAATTGTTTTTTTAACCAATTTTTAACAATTTTTAATAATTTTACACTAAATTTCATATTCCATATTTTTATATATTTTATTTTATTTTAATTTTATATTTTTATATAATATTTTTATTACGGGAATTTTTTCATATATCTAATTATAATAATACATCGGATTGCCTCATCGACATATACACATCTACCTCTCTTTTTTCCTATCAACTACTCCTCATATAATTATAATTTTAATTGTATTCTATTAACTAATGTTTTTTCCCATAATGTCTATTTATATATTTTATATAACTTTTATATATATATTTTTCACCTATTTGCAATCCTATATATCTGATTATGTTATTAACATCACCTTGCTGTAATATGGAGATCAGCTAAAAAATCATGTTTTTACTATATTTCGATCTAACTTCCGGGTTTTCCCGATATGAAAACGAATGTATTTTCTCCCTTTTAATACAGAGCCTCTTGAGACTGGACTCCGGTCTGCAAAAATCTCTAACATGGAGGACGCTCGAAAGTTAGGAACTTTTTCGACGTAAGATCGGGGGTTTGCTTTCCCGACAGAACGTCCGTCGTAGTGTCGACTACAACACTGAGCCTCTAGTGTTAGGACTACGGTCTGTAGTAATCTCCAACATGGAGGATACCGGAACAACGGAGTTTTTACGACGTAACGTCGGACCCGTTTTTTTGACATTTTGTCGACACAACGTCCGCATTTTTCGACACAACGTCCGCATTTTCTGACATAACGTCAATTATAAATAGCTAGTGCTGAAGGCTCAGAGGCACGCTCCAGATGACGTCAGAACGACGAAACCGGTCGAGCGAACGTTCCTTAGAGCTACAGCACATATTTTCTAAAGGCTTTTTAACTGCATGTAAATTGTGAGTACCCATTGTTTATCAAGAATAAATTTTACTTGTTACAAAACGGTATCACGCTATTGGGCATTTTCGTTTCATCCTATCTTCTCTATGAGCGGCTGAATGGTTGGATAGACCCCATGTGAGGAAACCAGGCAGATTTTATTGAAGTGTGGAGACTTATTGAGAAAGCCTATTACCCCTGCAGGGGTAGTTGGATCCGGTGAGTGCGGGACCATTGGGGGAGAGCACTGAGTGATCCACTGACGGCTATACCTGCATGAAGCACATATCACCTTATATCATTACTTTTCGGAAGCAATCTTGAAAATATATATTTTTATAAAACTGGACTTTTCTTGGATTATTATTATTATTATCATCATTTAATCTTGCAACACCTATTTTGGAAATTTTTATCACTAGGAATTGGACTTTTATGAATTATTTTTATATTTATATTAATTCAATCACATAATTATCAATTAATATTCAATTTATTTTGTGTTATATATATATATGTTATACTTTGACTAGGACCAGCACTTTTTTAGACAGACACCATCTATATTTATAATTATATTTGCACATTTCTTTATGCACTTTATTTCTAGTAGGCGCCATTACCTGCTATATTTTCTACTTAATATTCACTCCCACCTAGGTGGGTTTTCTATGTAGGGGCAGCCACTTTAAACTCAATCACTTTCTATTTTTTAATTATTTTTTAATACACCACTTTTATTTAAGTTATCTGTGGCGCAGATTCATCTCTTTTTATCATCCTCAAGACCCAGTAAGCCAGAGGATTTTCGGAGGGGAAGGTGTCCAAGTCTGATCTTGCCCCTAGGTATTCACATACCATGTAAACCAGACACTGGCGATGGTTGCTGGAACAAGTCATACCTTGGGGCTGCAGACTAAAAAA